>PVLC010021207.1:0-20342 GCA_004027655.1 Graphiurus murinus
TGTGTGATAGGCATTGTGTTAAGCATTGGGAAAGAAGCCACATGAAAGAGCCGTGGCCTCTGCCCTGCAGCAGAGTGAAGGGGAGCTGAGCTTCATGCCTATTTCAATAAATGAAATCAGACCCTCTTGCTTCTCAGGCATTCTCAGTGGGAGTGAGATCACTACAAGGAGAGTGAAAACTGATTCTTGGGAAGGTAAAGCAATCTTAGACATATAATGGCTTGGACTTTCCAAAGCTCGATGTTTTTTAACAAAATCTTACTCCTTAATATTTCATTTCTTTCACTAATGTCTCCTGAGGGGACAATAATGAAAGAAAAGGTTGAGAACCACAAGCTATCTCCAAAATTCTACAAAATTGATCTCAATTTTCTTAAGTGCATCATTCCTAAGCTCAAAAACACTTCATTATCTCAGTACTTTTAAGGCTGAGACAGGAGGATCACAGGTTACAGGCTAGCTAGTTGAGACTCTCAGCAACCTTGCAAGACCCTGTTTCAAAACAAAACTAAAAAGGGCTGGGGTTTTAGCTTGGTGATGTAATGCCCCTGGGTTCAATTCCTAGCACCACAAAACAAAAACCAAGCTTCATTACTTCCTCTGCCATATGAATTACATTTATGCTCTTTATGTTGCTATTTCCATTTCAATCACATGTCCACCTTCTCCATCACTACTTCCCTCCATAGACCCTGCAGTCCAGGTTAACCACATCTCCTTTCGCCTCAGAGCCCGCTCTACTTCTCGCCATGCCTTCCTCTGTGCCCTGCACATCTCTCCTCATTTCCCGGGTTGCTTCTGGGCTGTCCCACCTGAGCCTTTTTACTTCTCCAAATGAGCCTTCTCCATGAGCCTTTTTTCCTACCTCGCTAGAAGGATGAGATAGTGCCTTATCTCCACGGAGGATTTCTTCTTACTTCTTCATACCATCTTGCCTGCCTAGTATCATGTTCAAGTTGTTTGGTAGCTTTTTTAATACCTTCTGCTACTTGGACAACTCCTTGCTTTTGTAAATCTTAGCATTTCTCATAATGCTTTGATACTAGGTTTAGCCCATAATATATGTTCTTGCTAACAGTGTGTGGAATTAAACAAGAAAATCCTCAACTCTATTGAAGAAATAATATATACCAAGCAGTACAACTTCACTGGAGATAGAATAATATACAAAAAAATCAATTAGAGAAATGCATAGTGAATTATGTAATTAATATGATTAAAATTATGAAGAGGGCAAAATAATTTTAAATTTAACACCATTGTTGGAATCATTGACATAAAAAAATACCAGTTAAAAAAGCTACACTGTGACCAAAAAGAGTTGTGTTATTATTAATTTTTTGGTACAGTAACTTCTAAAATTACTAGTTAATTATTAATTCTAATAATTGCCATCCTGTCAGGAATCTCAATATTTCTTGAAACTAGGGGAATCTTAGCAAGCTAACTAGGACTTAGGTGATTCTGAAGAAAGTCTATTTTATGGAAGGTGAACCATTCTGTCCCACACCCACACAGATGAAAAATACCCTAAAGCTAGTGCAAAAGTTATGAAACATATATCATTTAAAAAGAACCGTGCCTTAATATTAACAATACAATACTCCCAACTTAATTCATGTGCCTCATACCAAAATCCCAGGTAGTGTTTGTTTGGTTTTTTTTTTGCAGAAATTGATAAGCAGATCCTAAAATTCATATGGAATTGCAGGGGACCAAGAATAGTAAAAATGACCTTGAAAAAGCACTCAACTCAAAGTTTTTGAAACTTCCTGGTTTCAAAAATTACTGTGAGCTATAGTAATCAAGTATTGTAATGCCATTAGAACAGACACACACACATTAGTGGAGGGAACTGAGAGTCCAGAAACAAGCCCTTGCATTTACAGTCAACTTAATTTCAATTAGAGTGCCAAGACTGCTGGAGGAAGAAAGAACAACCTTTTTAACAAAAAAATACTGGAGCATTCAAAAGAAGTTGAACCCCTTTGGAGAGCTGAGCTTGAACTCTGGCCTCCAGAACTATGAGCAAATAAATTATTTTATTTTTGTAGTCCTGAGGATTGAACCCAGGTGTATTCTACCTCTAAGCTGCACCCCCATCCCCATTTTATTTTTTATTTTGAAATGAGGTCTCACTAAGTTGTGGAGGGTGTCGCTAAGTTGCTGAGGCTGGTTTTGAACCTGTAACACTCCTGTCTCAGCCTCCCAAGTACTAGAATTACAAGTATTTGCCATCATGTCCATCTAAATTCTTATTTTTTAATATTTTAAATTTGTGGTAATTTGTTATGGCATCTGCCAAAAATTTATATACCACATATCTCAACAATTCCTCTCCTACATATATATTCAAGAGAAATGAAAGTATGTCCATAGGAAGCCATGAATGTGAATGTTCTCAGTAGCATAATTCGTAAGAGCCCCAAGTGGAAACAACCTGAATGTCCATCAACGGAATAGATAAACAAATTGTGGTCTTTCCATGCAACAGGATATTATTCAGCCTTAGAAATGGATGAAATAATGATTCAAGCTACAGGTTGGATGAGATAGAAATATATGCTGAGTGAAAGGAGCCAGGCACAAAAGACCACATGTTGTTTAAGTTCTTTTATACAAAATGTCCAGAACTGGTAAATCTATAGAGACAGGAAATAGATGAGTGGTGGCTGAGGGTTAGGGTTGGGTGGGGTGAGGCTAGGAAATGTAAGGGAGTGAGGGATGGGGAGCAACTGAGGATGAGTGTGGTTTCTTTGGGGGGTGATTCTCTAAGTTTTAAAGTTAGATTGTGGTAATAGTTGCACAAATTCACGAATCTTCAAAATCATTAAATTGAGTATAAATGGGAGAATTTTATTTCAATGAAGCTGTAAAAGAGAATAATAAAGAACAAGCAATAAAATTCTATTTTAGCTTTTGGTATATATTGGGTTTATGAACAGTGAGTAATTATGAATAATAATGATTTCAGATCTATCCTACCATGACCTAGACAGCAAACTTCAACAAGGGAAAACTGGCTCCCAAAGCAATCATTAACTTTGATCTTTGATGCTATGTTTTTTTTTTTTTTGTTTGTTTGTTTGTTTTTTTGCGGTACTGGGGATTGAACTCAGGGGTGTTCTACCTCCGAGCTACACCCCCAGCTCTATTTTTTATTCTTTATTTTGAAACCGAGTCTCACTAAGTTGCGGAGTGCCTCACTAGGTAGCTGAGGCTGGCCGTGAACCCGGATCCTCCAGTCTCAGCCTCCCAAATGCTAGGATTACAAGTGTGTGCCACCACGCCCGGCTTGATGCTATGTTCTAATGAAGTTCTCCTTGATGATTGGTGAGTAAAGTTCCTAATCCTCCTAAGAGGAAGTACTTGGCTCCTAACAGCCTCCTTTCCTCTGTCTGCTTCTGTGAATAGGGACTCGGGGAAACTGTGTTCTCCCCTGCCCATTGGGGACTGCCTGGCAGAATCCTATGTCATTTCCTGACAGCTTTACCATGTCAGTCTCCTTCAGTGACTTACCTAGCTCTTAACAATATGACATAATAAAACGGTCCACTTTAAGACATGACTTCCAAGAATGGATTGCCTATAAAGTAGAGTCTTGTGGTGGTGGGGATAGACCAAGGAAGAACATCACATACAAAGCCAGGGTCTCAGAAGGCCCACCTTCTGAAGTGGCGAGAGAGAGCCCACCTCCACCCACTCCAACACAGCTCGGAGCCTGCATGGCTCATATCTGGAACCCAGCATGGAGTTGTTCCCAGACGTCCTGTCCAGTGTGATCCAGGAGATGATGGTGACATCACTGGGGCTGGGGAGTTGATACTAACACTCAGGTACTTTTCACATGGGTGAATGCAGGTGGGACTGTGAATTCACACAAGCCCGCTCTGGTCAGCAGCCCAGTCAATGAAGGGCCCGGAAGGACTGTGGCTTTCCAGTAAACCTCGATCCCTGTGGATGCTGTCTACTTGGCAGTCCAGCCTTTCTGGAGCCTGTTCAATGGAGCTGCCCCTCCCAACCCCAGCACCTCCAGACCTCAGCAAATCCTCTCTGGCTAGAATGATTGATGGAGGCTTGGTATCTGACCCAAAAGTTTAGTAAAACCCCGGCTGGAAGCTTCTAGAAAAGGGGTATTCCTCTCCCTGGTGTTGGAACCAGAGTGGTTTGGAGGAAAGTGGCCTAGGAGTCAAATTCTGTCCCCATTGCTCAGTAACTCTGTGTGCTTGAAAAATTGTTTAAGCTTTTGGAATCTCTGTTTCCTTGTGTATATAATGAGAGAGAAACACAACCCACACTGAGATAGTACAAGGACTACATTCGATAATGTGAGACTTGACGCTCAGTACCTGGCCCTAAGAGGCTCAGCAGGGACAGGACATAAGTTCGGAAAGAGAGCTGGGAAGAGCCTTTGGCAGAGTGGAGGTAACTTGTCTAAGGACACTGATGCAATTTTAAAGTTTCTCGTCGTGGAACTACACTTCTAGCCTAGCACTCTGGCAGATTATGCTGCTCTTTAAGAAAATGAGAAAAATAAGCCGGGCGTGGTGGTGCATGGCTATAATCCCAGTATTTGGGAGGCTGAGATAGGAGGATCACAGGTTCGAAACCAGTCTCAGCAAGTAGTGAGACTCTTATCAACCTAGTGAGACTCTGTTTCAAAACTAAAAATAGTTTTGGGGTGTAGCTTGGAGGTAGAATGCCCCTGGGTTCAACCCTCAGCAACACACACACACACACACACACACACACAAACACACACACAGAAAATGAGAAATATGAATGCAGAACATTCATGTCATTTCATTATTATGATTAATTATCTCCTTAAAAGGTACTCACCAGAACCTGTTGATGCTGTTTTCCTACTTGATAGCCTCCAAAATGTACTATGCCAGGTCTCGCCTGTATGACCTTATTATTCAGAAGCGTGGCATAAACCTCTGTAAAAACAAGGCAGATAAGTACATCATGAGACATCAAAGACAATATGAAATTAGAGAAGATTCTATTAACACGGGCTATCTTCAATGTTGGACATTTCAAGCACATGAAAGTCTCAGACACCAGAGACAGCTGTCCACAAGATTAATGATCTATTCTTAAGAAGCTAGACTGCTTCTCTGTTTTTAAACCTCACTTAGGAGATGCTCCTGTCCCAATGCAAATTCATATTGTGTTTATTACCTATTTCAATAAGTTGCTCTGCACATACGTTGTAGATATCTTTCTAATAAAGCACCAGCTCGTAAGATCTACATGCTCTGTCTTTGCTCTAACATTGAGATTGCTCATTAAGTGCTGAAAATCTAGTTCAGTGTATCCACACACCAAATGTTCAATTTTATTATCCTGTATTTAATTTATTACTTGATTTCCTCCAGATAGCACTACAATATGATATAGAATAATCTCAAAAGTCTGAGTATTGCTCTGAATGGAGAGCCCTGAATGGCTTTTGTTGTAATGTGAATGCCTTTTTTAAACCCATTTCCCACTTAGGAAAAAACAGTGTGGCTTCACTGCCTTGTTCATTTAATTTTACATAAACACATTCTTTGAGGCTGAAGCAAATCTGACCGAGTCACCCACAGCAATGTTTCTGTTTGGAGTATGTACAGTTAAAAACTTATTTACAAGAAAATCGAACATGGGTTTAATCTGCAATGAAATCTGGGCCTTTGATTAACCAGTGCATATGAAAGAATTCTTGACAAATTGCAGGTACAGAAACAACAGTAAAAAATTGTAAAAATCTTTCACCAGTCAGAATTTGCCTGAGACAAGGGACAAGGTGTATCTAAAAGAGCCATGTTCACCAAAACATGTCCAGCTCAGGTTTAGGTTTTTTTTTTTTTTTTTTTTTTTTTTGTATCTTTCCATTTCTCCATCCTGGAAAATCCTTTAGGACTGTAATATGTAAGTTATCTTTGGGTAAACACTACAGCAGCAAACACTGGGCAAACAGGAAATGGCCTAAGTTTTAAGAACAAGATTTAAACAGCCACAGTCCTCAAAATATCCAGCTCTGTAAAACTTTGCTCTCTGCTTAGGCAGAAATGGAGATGTGTGGAGGTGGCGCTGGGACACCACTGCATGATCCATTCCATGCCTTCTGTTCAGGGCTCCACATGCATTTGTTTATAACCCTTGCTCCAACCTGATAAGGTATTATTTCCATTTTGCAGAGGAGGGCACTGAGACTCAACAAGGTTGAGCAAGTTGCCCACAGCTGGTAGTCAGAAACTAAGCCCAGGTCTGCCTGATTCCAACTACCTGACTGCCTCCCTCTGAATGCATGTGGTGTCTCATTTCTCACAAATGATAAACAGCCTTTGACTTTGGCCCCATCAAAATCCTGCGAGCCACAGATACCTGCACCCATCTCTTCCCCATCGTGGATCTGGGAGACATGTGAAGTGTGTGTGCAACTTCTGATGGTGTTTTCTTCCCACCAGGTAAGCTGTCACTGTCATCAGTGTTAGGCCAAACTGAAGGGCTGACCTGGGGCTGGGGGAGGAGGATGGTGTGTCAGGGGACTGGTGATCTCTGTAGGTTAGTATTTCTTCATTTCTCAAGTGCTAAAATTATCATTGCTCAGAAATTTCTTTAATGCTGAAAGAACTTTATTTTAGGGCCACAAAGTAGATGTAAAACTAGTATTTTTCTGCTAATGCCCAGATATGGTAAAGTACAGCAATTTGCACTTAACATATTCATTCTATGGTGATAAGAGTCACTCCAGAATATTGCATTTCTAAAATCTGAGATGGGGCCACCACGCATGGTGGTGGAGAGCTGGGCACTGGGGTCCACTGGCTGAATACTGGCCCTCCACTTCCTGGTTGTGCCAAGTGGGGGACATCATGCACC
Source organism: Graphiurus murinus (assembly GCA_004027655.1). Lineage (NCBI taxonomy): Eukaryota > Metazoa > Chordata > Mammalia > Rodentia > Gliridae > Graphiurus > Graphiurus murinus. The sequence continues at coordinate 6,874 of PVLC010021207.1, forward strand.
TCCTCAAGTCTCAACTTCCCCAACAGTAAAATGGAAATCAAATGTAACTCATGAGACTGCTGCATGTGGATTCAATAAGGCGGGAAGATGATAAGCCTTTTGCATAATAACCAGAGGATGTTTTACGGCTTTCCAGATTAAGCGATATGTGTGGGAAAAGGCAAGAAGGTGTACAGATGTCCATGGTCTGAGGTGCAGGGTAATCTGGTGTGGGCTGGAGCTGTGGCTGAGTCAGGCCCAGCATGGGGCCGGCGCTGGATTGTCAAATTCAGATCAGATAACAAAGGGGGCAAATGCCAAATGAAGGAATTACAGTCCTGTTTTGTATGCAAGGGGAACCATTGAGAGCAGTCAAGCAGGATGGAGATGAGAGTCAGCCAGGAGTCTGGAAAGGAAACTGACAGGAGGAGAGGGTGACCAGTGACCCCTAAGACCAGAGGTGGGAAACAGGCAATGGGGACAGATAGGAAAGACATTTGAAGCAGGGGAAGCAATAGATCTTGGTAACTAATGTACACCCCAATATCTACCATTTAAGCAGCTAGATCTAAACAGAACTATTGTTCTTAATAGTAAACGCTATTATGAGCCTATAAAGTGATACAGGGAAATCAGCACCCAAATTTCCATGATGCTTTTTGGACTTTGGACCCCCTGGGAAGGTGTGTGTTGTAGAGCAAATCTATTTTCTAGCCGCTTACTTGATTCAAGGAGGTGATTAGGCACTTCTCTTCTTTTCTTGGGCTCCTCCACTAGACTCTTCAAAAGCAGGGGTGATACCTTATTAAAAGGTACTTCCGCATTCTTTAGTTTCTGGTTAGGGGCTTTCACAGCTGCCATTTTATCATGAAAAATGGAGTCTCTTTCTAGAGCCAAAGGTCATTTCCTGGGGAGAAAACCGCATCAGTATAATCATCCATGAGAAACCATGCACATTTTTTTTTCTCAAATCTTGACAAATGTACCTCTTGTCACTACGTGGTTTACCGAGGTTCAGGCCCTGCTGGCCTCTAGTCTCTGCTCACCATGCTTTCCCACACTTGCTGTCCTGTTCAGCTTCTTACATCACACATCATGACCCAGTATGGCGCCATCACTGCAAGCCCTTCTGGGAGCCTCAAGACTTTTCCCAAAATGTTCTCCTGAGATGTACAGCTGAAGGATCCCTTCAACATTTGTACTAACTGTTTGCAGGTGTGGCATTTATGAGTCACCTTCCTGGGCCCTTCTGCTAACTGGGGGAGATAAGGGAGTAGTAAAGAGACTTGGGGAAATTCCTAGGAGCTCCGTGGGTTTCAGTTTAGGTCGCACATTTTATCAGATTCTCCTTCCCTTAACATACTCATTTGAAATTTCACTTCCTCAGGAAGTCTACTCTGAGCCCAACACTGTCTAATGTTCCATAGCAATTACTGCTTCTGTGGCTCATCTGACATTAATAATATATTAATTAAAGCACTTTAGGAATTCCAATTTTTAAAATATATCTTCTACAACTAAGTCTCTTAACTTGGGGCCAGGGGCTGCCCTGAAGCCCCTGAAATTGAATGTAAAATAATGTGTAGATCTTTATGTGTTTTGTTCCTGTTTGCTATCTGGAGAAGGCCCTTAACTTTAGAGTTTCAAATGTATAGCAAAAAATGATTATTCCGAAGCACAGGCCTAATGTTCGCTTTCAGAGCGAAGTTTCTGCTTTACCCTCCCTGCATCCCGCTCACTAGCACCAGGGGTGAGGGCTGCCCACCAGGACAGCCTCCACCTCCCTGGCTTCATCCCCTCCTGCCCAGGCCGACCTGAGTCCCTTCTTGTCCCCCACACTGCCGGCCTGTCCTAAACAGCTTGCACGCCACGTTGCCCACTGCCACTGAACTCTCTGTGCTGTCGTGCTCGCCTTGTCCTCAGTCTCCTCAGCCTATCCTAACCCGCAGGCCTCTGACCCCCTCAGGGACCTTTTGCTCCTTCCCCTGCTGAGCCCCACGCACCGCCCCAGCCCTGTTTAACTCTTCTGGCGACCTCTCCGCCAACCCTGGAGGAGGCTGACTTTGGGCTGCACACCTGCCGGGGCTCCAGCTTCCTCCGCAACTGGCAACTTGGTGGCGGTCCCTGGCCACCCGCAGCCGACCCTAACTCCAGGGCCACTCACACCGGAGATGGTTCCCGGGCGGGATTCTGTGGGAGCCGGCACCTGCTCCCAGCGTCGCCATGACGACGCAGACGCGCTGGGGGGAGGCGGACGCGACCAAAGTCCCTCTGGCCTTAGGGGAGCCCAGAGGCTCCGGGGCCAGAGGCCGCGGGAACTGTGGATGGCGCGGAGCAGTGCACCAGCCGGGGGCAGAGTGGGGAGCGAGACTTGGACAGGGGCGACCAACGGATTCCCCAGGGGAAATGAGGACGTGAGAGACTGTAAAGTGGTCACCTGCAAGGGCGGAGGACGGGCGGGGCGGGGCTCCCAGCTCAGTGGGCGGAGCTTCCCACCTGCTCAGTTCCCAGGAGCCCTACATTTTTGTGGTTTTCTATTACGGTATTTTTTTTCGGTACTGGAGATTGAACCCAGTACCTCCGAGCTACACCCCCAGGCCTATTTTTTATTCTTTATTTTGAAACAGGATCTCACTAAGCTGCAGAGAGCCTCATTAAGTACCTGAGGCTGGCCATGAACCTGCGATCCTTCAGTTTCAGCCTCCCAAGTACTGGGATTACAAGCACGCGCCACTACCCCGGAGGTAAATTTTATATACCTGCAAAGGCGAGCAGAGTGCTGGGAACGAACTCAACATCCATTTGCAACCGTGATCAAATCATGGCAAATCTCGTTTCATCTGTACCTTTCCTTCATTCAGTCTTTGTATCGGTTTGAAGAAAATTCCAGAAATCATTTTACCCATAAACATTTCAGAAGATGCCTCTAAAAGAAAAGGACTCCTCAAACAAACAAACAAACACCTCACAATACTAGAACCTTAAACATTCACAATAATTTCCTAACATCTTCAAATATCTAATACTAGCTGGGTGTGGTGGTGAATGCCTGTAATCCCAGTAGTTGGGAGGCCAGCAGCAACATAATGGTACCCTGTTTCAAATTACAAAATAGAATAGGACTAAGAGTGTAGCTTGGAAGTAGAATGCCCCTGGGCTTCCCCTAGTATCAAACAAACAAAACCACTAGCAGTGCATTCAGTTGTCTCAAAAATCATAATTATTTTTCCCAGCATTTACTGGTTTGAGTCAGAATTCAAATACAGTAAGATCCACACATTGGGATAGATTGATATATCTTTTAACTTTCTCTTAATTAGTAAATTCCCCCTCTAGCTCTTCATTGCTGTAGTTTCTTCATTGAAGAAACTGCTTCTGTCCTTGATACTGTTATGTAGGGGTTATAAGCATGAAACCTGCCTCCTCCTCTGCCTCCACCTCGTCCTGTCCACCCTGCTTGGCCATGGATATTTTTCCTTACACAGATGGTTCATGCTTCTTCCTTCTCAGGAGCTGTTTTGTCGCTGTCCTTCCTTGTATGACTTGACATTGTCTGGTGTAGTTTATGGGTTTAAATTAAGAAGGACTAACTGCTGTCCTTCATCCTCACTTGTGCAGGGTATGTGGCCCCTCCCAGTTGGAAATGTTTGTTCCCTTCATCTTTCCAGTCTCCAATCCTTTCCTCCTGGCCACCATTACTACCTATTAAAAATCTTCCCATCTTTCGAGGCTAACACTGAATAAGGTTTACCCTCTACCCTCCCGGCCAAAAGGGCTCTTTTTCCCCTTCTGGGCTTCTATAATGCATTGTTGCGCCATCTTTATAGTGCTTATCTCTTTATTTGCTACACCCATCATTATTTGCGCATGTGTATAAACTGCAGAATTCTTAGTGGGAGGGCACCATGCCACAGCCCTTAATACTGTTCTTTGTCCACAGTGATTACTCAGTAACTGTTGGCCAAGGGAGTGAAAACATTCATTTGCTTATCTAATAGATTGCTCTGGTTCTTTCTGTTCTGTCACCTCAACAAGGTTTAAGATTTCAGGAGAGACTGGACATTGTGGTGCACACCTGGAATCTCAGTACTTGGAAGCCTCAGCAACCTAGAGAGACTTTCAACAATGTAGAGAGACCCTGTTTTGAAACAAAAAATAAAAAGGGCTGAGGGTATAGCTTGGAGGTAGAATACCCCTGTTTCAATCCCCAGTAACACACACACACACACACACACACACACACACACACACACACACACACACACATTTCAGGAGGACAAGTGCATGTTTCCCAAAGTCCCAGACTTTTCCACACCAGTTTGAATCATGTCTGCTTCCATATGTTTTTTAATGGGCACTGGGTAACATTTTAAAATTTGTACTTATCTATTTTCTTAGGAAAAATATTCCCTGTTATATAGTGATAATACATGGGTCTCTGTATATTGTGGAATGTACAGAGATCTGGAATGTCCCCCAAAAGATCGGGTATTGTAAGCATGGTCCCCAGCGCAGCAAGGTGATTTCTAAAACTCACCACTCAAAGTGTGCGCTGTGGCAGGGAGCTCATTAGGAAGGCAGGATTTCATGCTATCCCAGACCTATTGAACCAGAAACCGCATTTTAATAAGATTTCCCCAGGAGATTTATAGGTGCAATAAAATTTGAGAATCATGTTACTAATGGATGTCCTACACATACAACTGTTTTAGATAATCAGTTACTTAGTCTATCATGTACATAATCCATATTTATTTCATGTAGCATGTACAAGGAGTAGGACATGAAGGTATCCCAGCCTCCAACAAATACTACGAGATGAGTGTGATATCAGGCATTGAAGCCATAAGCTATAAGCTTTGATGTCACAGGGAGCTATTCGTTTCCTTGCTTAAAATTCCTCAGTAGCTTCACATTGTACAGAAAATAAAATTCAAATTTCTTAATATAGCCAGGTGTGGTGGATCACTCCTGTAATCCCAGTACTTAAGAGGCTGAGACAGGAGGAGCACAGGTTTGAGGCAGGTACATGGTAATTTGGCGGGACCCTGTTTCAAAGGAAAAAAATAGAAAGGGCTGGGGTCTAGCTCAGTGGTAGAATCTGCCCTGGGTTCAATCCCCAGAACCATATATACACACACAGAAAATTTCTTAGTATATTCTCAGGGCTCAGCAGGACCTGGCTGCTGGCCCCTCAGTCTACCTGTGTTCCTGCCTCCCCTTGCCCTGGGGTGGGGTAGATGGGCTGCAGAGCCCTTGACACTGCTCTGTGGAAAAGTGGCCCCAGCCTTCCCCTTGGGTCTCAGTGGGCCTGTGACTGTTTTCCTGGTCAGTTGAGTCCCAACCGAATTTTCAACCCCAACATTCATGAGATTTAATGACATAGTTGCCGTTTTCAAATTCTGTGCTTTGGGATAGTAGTTTATACCACAGCACTAAACCAGAAACTTGACTAATTACTAGTGAGCCAAAGGGACCCTCTCCCTTCAGAGTCACCTTGGTCTGTGTGGGCTGCCTCACGACCCAAGCACAGTCCCGACTGTGCTATCATCTTGGACCATGGTGTCAACTCACAGATTTCTGGAATACCATAGTTGCTGGGCTTACCTCGTTGACATTGGTTTTCCTGGACTAGAAGTTCAGTGAAGGATGACTATGACCATTTCACCACTATATACCCATCACCTGTGTGTTGCCTGGCACCTGCTGGAACCCCAAAATGTTTACAGAATTAAGTCATTGAGTTATGCCCAGTGATCTCTAAATTTTAAATTATACATATGCATATATGTATATATTTGGAATATGGTTAATGTATTCATGTGATTCAAAATTGAAAAAGTAAAGCATCTCCCTACTGCCTCTGTCCTTTAGCAAGCAAATTCACTTTCCCAAAGGTAACTTGTGTTATCAAATTAATATTTATCTTTTAGGGATATGTTTTATGTATATACATGCTACTGTATTTGTAAGACATGCTTGTATTTGTAAGATTTCTACCCCTTGTTTAAAAGCCCAGATAGCTTACTCTTCTGGACCTTTATTTTCACTTAAAATATATATCCAGATGATTATTTGATGCCTATGCATAAAGCCCCTCCTCATTCTTTTTTATGGCTGTATAATATTTAATGATTTATTCAGTCTCTATTGTTAGATATTTAGTTTGTTTCTGATCTTATGTTGTTATAAACAATGTTATTTATATAAGCGTATATGTAATTTATTAAAATTGTGCATATGTTCACTCATAAACATGTGAGTATATCTGTAGAAAAGTCCCCAAAGCATAAGTATTTGCAAATTTGTAATATTGATAACTATTGCCAAATTATCCTCAATGAGCATTGCATTAATTTCTACTATTACTGCATGAGGTAGTTTCCTTAGCCTCATCAGTGAATGTATTACAAAAATTTTATTGCTGAGCCAGGCATGGTGGCACATGCTTGTAATCCCAGTACTTGGGAGGCTAAAACAGGAGGATCCAGGTTCACAGCCAGCCTCAGCTACTTAGTGAGGGTCTCTGCAACATAGTGAGACCCTGTTTCAAAATAAAGAATTAAAAATAGGACTGGGGAGGTAGAATTCCCCTGGGTTCAATCCCTAGTACCACACACAAAAAAATTATTGCCAATCTGATAGGTAGAAAATAGTATTTTGATAGTGTTTATTAGTGGTATTTATTTTTCACATTTATCAAATAAATGAAGTTGAGCATGGTTAATATGTTTAGGGGGACATTTATATTTCCTCTTTTTATTTTATTTATTTATATATTTATTTTTTTGTGGTACTGGAGATGGAACCCTGGGGCCTTCTGCCTCTGAGCTACACCCCCAGACCCATTTTTTATTCTTTATTTTGAAACAGGGTCTCACTAAGTTTCAGAGGGCCTCACTAAGTAGTTGAGGCTGGTGGCGAACCCATGATCCTCCTGTCTCAGCCTCCCAAGTACTGGGATTACAAGTGTGTGCCACCACTCCTGGCTCCTCTTTTTATTTTTAATAGACTTTTATTGGTGTACTGTAGTCTCACATCATGATGTAGTTCAGAGGTATTTTCTCTTTAGTGAATCCATAGTATTTACCCTCTTTTCCATTAAATTCTTGGTCTTTTTCTTATTGTATTGTTGGAGCTCTTTACATATCAGGGATATTAATCTTTTGTTCTGTTTAACTGTCACAAATTTTCCCCAGCTTTTCATTTGACTGTGACATGGATTTTGTTTTGCAGAATTAAGAAAAAAAAGCTGTATTTCTTTCTATTGCTCCATAACAAATTACTTCTAAACTTAATGATTTGAAACAACTACAATTATTTATGCTCTTTCATGATTTCTCTGGGACACAAATTCAGACAAGTTACTGCAGAGAAGGCTTATATCTGCTCCCTGATGTCTGAGGTTTCAGTGGGAAGACCTGAAATCTTGGAGGCAGAGTCATCTAAAGGTATCATCTGATGGTTGATGTTAAAGTGTCAGCCAGGACCATGAACAAGGCCCTTGGTCAACAATTTAAATAGACTGTATTATTTTGAACCACATGCAATGCTGAAAGGTGGGTTTCATTTTCCCCATTACATAGATGAGGAAATTGAGGCTTAGACAGCTCAAGTAACTTGCCCAAGGCCACATGGGTTGTTGATTAAGTTGGGATTTGAACCCAGTTTTGTCTTAGGCCACATTGTTTTCTTTATGCCCAATGCCTTACCAGGCAGAACTGGGTGTGTGGGGGGGTTACCTTCCTTTGCTAAAGCACTAACAACACTGTCTTTCAGATATGGGTTTATTTACTCTTTTATTTGATCTACTTTAATGATAATTCATATAAATATTCAAAAGAATGCTGACAAATGGAGAAGGAAAATATGAAAAGTAAAGGGAAAAAAACTGCTTTCCTGCAAAAGCCAGCTCGAATTTCCACAGTGTAAATAGTGAGCCTGGACCATAAAAGCCTCATTAAAATGTCAGTGTTACACCTTTGTACTTTAGGACTGAATAGGAAATCACTCTTACCCCATTATTTATGGCTCATCAATAATACATTACCTGGCCTCCCAGTAAAACTGACATTCAAGAAGGACAGGGCTCTTTGCTTATTCCATCCTGAAGGGGCAGAGCACATTCTTCACATTTGTGTGGTCTTTTAGTGAAAACCTTGGACTCAGACACCCAGGGACAGCCAGATTCTCCCTCCCTCCTTCCCCAGAGCTATTCTTACTCTTGCCATTCCCAAACCAGCCCTTTAAGCTCACATATCACTTCCTCAGGGAAGCTTTGCTAAGTATGAGTCAGGGCTCTTTCAGTAGCAAATGATAGAAATGGATTCAAAGGAGACAGAGAGAGAGGCTTCCTCAAGACCTCAGTCACAGCTGCATCTAGGTGCCCAATGCTGATGTCAAGGTTCTGCATCTTTCTACTTCTTGGTTCTTCTAGTCCAAGCTGGCTTCCATCTCATCAGGGTCTCTGCATGTTGTGGAAAAGGCGGCCACCTTGCTATTAGCTTGACGGTAATGGCAGTGCATAGGTTGTGTTCGTGTCACTCCTACTGGCCCAGGTCAAGTCACGTGCCTAGCCCTGAGCCAATGACTATAGCTGGGAGTGTGAGTCTCCTTGCCCAGGTGTGGGTCATGTGCTCACCCTTGCCAGGTGACCACACAGTCTGATGGTGGGCAGAGAAGATTCTTGTCCAGGAGAAGAGATTGGGATGGAGGCAGAACCAACACATCTCTACAAGCTTGACATGTATAGAAGTGTTGATATTCAAATGCATTTGACCTAGAAGAATGGTGACTGGTAAGACTCAAGCTGATGCATCCATCCACCAGGCTTGGTCTGATCCCTTACACTATACTCTAGAACTTACCACAATTTGCAATACTATCCATCATATATTCTGTAGTTGCTTGTATCATCCAAGCAATAGGTTTGTTCAAAGTGTTTTTATTATAAGTCTCTTACGTCATAGGTAGCAGCCTCAGTCATCTTCTTGAGCCTTCTGGGAGGCACACACCTTGCCTTGGCTTTGTGTATAGAGCTGAAGTTGCCAAAGGCAATTTCCCAGGCCTCTGTCATCCTAGCACAGAACTTTGACAAGTGATGAGGAAATATTCACAAAATGAACATTAGTTCACTTACTGCTATTGGGAAAATACCATAATAATAAAAAATATGTCATTGGAGGAATAATAAAAATAAGATCTCTGGACAATCTGGTAAATCCTCTCCACAAAATGAAGAAAAGAATGAAACTATTTTATAATTGAATAAATAACCAGGTCTCACTGGCAATCCACAAAAAAGATTGCAAAGACAAATAGAAATCTCACTCTTTTCTATGGCCAGGAGGGTGTAATACATGCTAAATGTCTTTATTCAAAGGAAAAAGACAGCTTCTCAGCTCTTAGATAAGTCAGAAGTTACAACTAGAACTAAATGCCCCTGCTTACCTCCCATGGCAGAGGGACAGTGCGCTGTCCTCCCTGGCACTCACAGGTCCATGGAAGGGCTCCAAGGCCTCCAAGAACAACATTCTTAGGACCTGAAACTGTCAAGAGTCTTTTTTTTTCCGGTACTGAGGATTGAACCCAGGGGCATTCTACCTCCGAGCTACACCCCCAGTCCTATTTTTTTATTCTTTATTTTTGAAGCAGGGTCTCACTAAGTTGCAGAGGTCCTTACTAAGTAGCTGAGTCTGGTCGAGAACCCAGATCCTCTGGTCTCAGCCTCTCAAGTACTGGGATTACTCCCAGCTTGCCAAGAGTCTTGTTAAGCTTTTAAAAAGATCTGCATACATCATAAAGAGATATGACATTTCTAAAGGAAATGCCAAAAGGAAGAAAAGATCTCTTTCTCTTTTGGCATCAGGGAAATTTTTAATTTAATTTTCAGTTTTTGAATTTGTAGTTAATCTTACTGTCTGCCTCACTGGGGTGATAATAGTGTCCTTATGAAACTGTTGGAGAAATTTACCCTAGATCCTAATCTCCTGGGGATGTTGGAGAAATTTACCCTAGAACTTAATCTCCTTATATCCTGGGGATGAGAGAAGCATGCTCTTCTAGAATCTTCCCAGTCTAGTTCCTGCATGCTCTTCTAGAATCTTCCCACTCTAGTTTAAATCTTGACTATCCCCCAAAGGTCCATGTGGTCCCCGGGGTGGCACTGTTGGGAGGTGATGGAACCTGTAGGAGGTGGGCCTTATGAGGGGTCTTTTACACACTGGGGCATGCAAGGGAATTATAGGACCCAACCTCTTTCAAGGTGAAATCAAGGTGAATTTCACTCCACCTTGAGTTCCCATCATGATATGCTGCCTGGCCATGGGCTCAAAGCAATGGTGGACTGGAACCTCCAGAAAGGTGAGCCAAAAGAAACCTTTTTCTTTACACATTGGTTATTTCGTATAATAATTATAGTGATGGAAGACTGACTAATACAGATTCAATGTCACTGCCTCTTGAACCTGGGTAAACTTTTCTGTTTTCTGATTATCAAGGAAAAAAAATGTCTGGGGGTGTATCTCAGAGGAAGAGAGCAGAGGCCCTGGGTTCAATACCCAGCATAGCAAAAAGGAAAAAAAGAAAAAAAGTCAAGAAGAGTACAAAATCCTGCCCAGAAGACAGGGTATTTATTCCACCATCAGATCACTGTTTTGATTGTGGCTTCATTTGTCTATGGCTAAGCTCCCATGAATGACCCCTCTCCCAAGGGTAGCTCTTGCCAGCTTCTGGGAACACTGATTTTTCTCTTTACCCCTTGTTGAAGAAAAAGTTACTCTGACACCTGCTAAAATGGTCAGGACTATTGTAATAAAGGTTTTGCAATCGGGGAGAGGGGTGGGGCTCCACTCTGAATACAACAGGACAACTCAGGATTATAGCCAGGAGCAGGGTAGGGGCAGTGCATGGAGAATTACTAAGAGGAGATACCAAGACTGGGGGGATTCTTACTAAACCTACTAAATAGAATTCTTGCTGAAGGCAGGCCAAGGACTTCTATCTCAAAGATGGGGAATGAGGAACTATCATCAGATGTGGTGATGAGATATCAAGGGGAGTTCTTACTGAATCAACTTACAAGGATACTGGCTAAGATGAAGCCAGGGAGAATCAAGATAGGAAGAGGCTGTGCTAGTCAGCTTTTGGCCACTGTGATCAAGAAACCTGACAACAATTTAGAGAGCCCAGTACAGTGGCGCATGCCTGTAATCCCACTACTTGGGAGACTAAAACAGGAGGATCACAGGTTCAAGGCCAGTCTCAGCAACTTAGCAAGACTCTGCTTTGAAACAAAAAATGCTCCTGTGTTCAATCCCTAGTACCCCCCTTAAAAAAAAAAAAGAATAACTTAAAGGAGAAAAGATTTATAGATTTATTTTGGCTCATGGTTTCAGAAGATTCAGCCTATGGTGAGCTGGCTCCATTGCTCTGCACCTGAGGTGCGGCAGAACATAATGGAGAAAGGGTGCAGCAGAGGAAAACTGCTCAGCTCATGACAGCCAGGAAGCAGTGTGTGTGTGTTGGGGGGGGAGGGGTTGGAGAGAAAGAGAGAGAGAGAAAATGAATGGAAAGAGGAGAGAAGAGAGAAGGGACTGGGGAGAAGGTAAACCCAGAGCATGCCCCCAGTGGCCTACTTTCTCCAACTGGGTTCCACCTCCTAGTGGTCCCTTCAGCCATCCAGTGAGGATCCAGAGCCTGCAAGACCCAACCGTCACCGAAAAGCCCCACTGTGTAGCCTTGCTTATTGTACACTGTGTTTTCAATGTAAGACTTTGGGGGGCAGTCCAGATCCAAGCTATAACAAGGTTCAAGGTTGAGGCCTAGTTGAGAACACGGCTCGGCGTCTGGCTAAAGTTGGGTCATGTAGAGTCTCTGTCCCACTTCCGGCTGGCTGTGGCTGATCCTTGGTGTCTCACCTACCTTGTTGGTTCCTGCCTACCCTCTGTGAATTGCTCTTTCATTAAACTCTTTTCAAACAAACCATTTGAACAATGGTTTCTTCCTCTCCTGCCAGGCCCCTGACTGCTGGTCCTACCAGCAGTTACTGAGAAATGAGAGGATTCATGCAGATATGCTATGGGAGCCCCAAGGACCAGGAAGTCATCTTCAAGATTGAGAGGAAGCCCAGTAGACTGCACAGGGCACAAGTGGGGATCAGTTCTGGGTTCAAATCCCACTCCTCCCCTGCTAGCTGTGCTAATGGGGGCAAGTGTTCATCTCCCCTAAGCCTCCAGTTCCCATCCCTCAGAATCCCGGAGGACTGTATGATAATGCATCCCAAATTCCTAGCAGACTCCCCACTATGTGACAGATGATAACTATATTGTTAGTTTCCTCACACCCACCCTTCCACCCCTCTTACGAATTGTCTTTTCAGGCAGCTTTTCCAAAGCCAGTATTATGTCCACGTTTGTAAAAGGGTCTTTCACAGAGCACTTCAAACCCTTCTCTCAACTCTGAGAGACAGAGCTTCTTATTTAAGGATAAATGGCTTGCCACAGACCAGGCATTTATTGAATTGTCCAGAACAAATGTTGTTCTGCTCTTTCATCAGACATCGTAATCTTCTGGCATAGAGCATAGACTGCATTTTTTTTGTGCTGTTTCTATTTTATTTCTTTCAGTTGCAAAATTAATACCTAGAGTTGTTACAGAAAATATTCAAGCAAGACACAGGCTTGTGAAAATTTCACATATTTCAAATTTCACATACTGTGAACATTGCAACTCTTTGTTGCAGGCACTTTCTGATGCATATATAGGGGGCTAAGAGTTCAAGGAACCTAAAAAACATTTTTCTTTTCAGCCTGGATTTTGAACCAGTTGAGAAATAAGATTAAGATGGATGGGGCCAAATATCACTGTGTGTGTGTGTGTGTGCTGCTTGAGATGGAACCCAGGACTTTGCGCATGTTAGGCAAGTACTCTACCACTGGGCTACACCCTTAGCCTGAAATACCACTTTATTAGTAATAAAGTCAGTCTTGGAGAAAGTGGGCAAGCAGGATTTCTCACCCTAAACCCCAGAAGTAGGTAGGTAGACCAGCAGGTAGGTTAGCACTTGGCCCCAAAAGTATGAGACCAAATGCATCATCCAGCAGAGAGAGCTGCGTGCACGTGTGTGTGTGTGTGTGTGTGTGTGTGTGTGTGTGTGTGTTAATGAAGAGGAAAAAGAGGTCAGGAGAGGTCTAATGGTTGCTCTCCAAGAGGAAGGAAGCAACAGGGTCCAGACTCATAGTTCCTCTTCCACAAACATGGTTCTAGTTTTTTGCTACTGGAATAGTACTTTAGTGAATATTTGTGTGTATACCTGTTAGGTTGATCCGTGATTGTGTACACACATTAGGTTGTATATACACATTAGGTTGATGTGTACTGAGCACACTGCTGAAAGCACCCCTGTCCCCTTTATTTCTGCTGTGATTTACTGACCTCTCCTTAACAGTAACAGTCTCTCCTGGGAGGGAAGGCTACTAGGCTAAAGCATC
>PVLC010021208.1:0-28283 GCA_004027655.1 Graphiurus murinus
TTTTTTTTCTTTCATCCTTTCCATCCTTGTTTTTCTTCATAAAGACAAATTTCCTTTTTCTAGTTGTGAAGATGTACATTCTATTTTATAACTACTTTTGTATTGCCCTGACTTAAGACTTATCATATTTATTTACCCCAACTGATTTAAAAAAACGTATCAAAGCATATATTTTGCATTTTACAAGAAAGTGATTTTACATGCATTAATGTCTTTTTGCTTTCACATATTCTCTATATTCTGTAAGGCTAAAATTGTCTAGAATTTTTAGTGCTGGGTTGTTATTAATGTGATTTCCTTTTTTATTTTCTTTGGATCTACTTTCAGAATTTAAAGGTAATGATTATCTTTACCAAGGTATTTGATCATCCATTTCTCCTTTCTCTTTTAAAGAATTTCATGAATATTGTTCTATTTGTGTTCTTTCACCAAGAACATCTCAACGTGGGTCTTTGAGTTGCAAACTTCTATGGACTTCTGTGCCTGAAAATGTTGTTTGGCTTTGTGGAATGAAAATTTGTGTAGATACAATATGATGGGTTTGCGGGTCTTTGTAAACGGTATTTAAAAAAAAACTTCATTGTCATTTCACTGTAGAAAAATCTGATTTCATTTTTTTTTTTCTGTAGGATACTTATCTTTCTTCAAATATTTAGAATTTTTTGTTGTTGGTTTTACATTTCATATACTATGTCTAAAGACAAGTTATCTTCATATCTGGCATCCTATAGACAGTATTAACTTGAGGTCTTTCATCTTTTTTTAATCCTGGAACATTTAGTCTTCCTGATTTCTTAAATTTTTCCCTTTATTCCCCTCCCTATCTTTTTTGAAACTTATTTTATCCAGATATTGATATTTATCCTTTTATCATCTATATCTCTTACCTTTAAAATTTAAAAATATCTTATTTTTTCTCACTGCCTTCTGGAAAGTTCCTCAATTTAATCATTCAGCTCATAAATTTATAATTCAGTATTTTCAATTTTGTTTATCCAATTCCTCTATTTTAGAATTTCAGCTATTACATTTTTATACTTAATGTTTTAAGTGGGTTTCTTTTCTTATGACCTCCTGTTTATGTTTCCGGTTAGTAATTGTTTCCCTTATCCTCTAAAAGATATTTAAAGCCACAATTATTTCACATTCTTTGTTATGTCTCAGAAGTCTGTTGCAGATACAGTTCCCATTGTTGTCTTTATAGTAGTCATGGTTCTTATGTGTCCAGACATTTTGCCTTGTGAGCTCTTATTTCTCTAGAAATATTTTATGTATTAGGAAAGGATTAAAGTCTATGCCCAAATCTGTCTTCAATTGGTGAGCCTAAAGAGTACAAAGAATCCTAGTACTTGGGAGGCTGAGACAAGAGGATCGAACTTTTGAGGCCAGCATGAGATAACTTAGCAAGACCTTGTTTCAAAATAAAAAATAAAATGGGGCTGAGGGTATTACTCAGAGGTAGAATGCCATTGGGCTCAATCTCTAGTACCACCCCACCTCTACCCCTTACAAAAAATAGAAGAACTTTGTCTACTTTGTTCTATATCAGAATTCTATAGACTGGGTAATTTATAGTGAAAAGAAATTTATTGGCTCATGGTTTTGGAGGCTGAGAAGGCCAAGTATCTGGCACCAGCATCTGGGGAGCACCTTCATGCCATGCTATTCCATGGTGGAAAGCAGAAGGGCAAGAGAGGGTGAGGGTGAGGTTGAGAGGGAGAGCAAGGCAGCAGCAGTAGGGGATGGAATTTGCTTTTAATACAAGTTGACTCAGCTGGGCATGGTGGGGCACACCTGTCAACCCAGTACTTGGGAGTCTGAAACAGGAGGATCATAAGTATGAGACCAACTTCAGCAACTTAGAGAGGCTCTCAGCAAGTTAGTGAGACCCCATTTCAAAATAAATCAGGACTGGAAGTATAGTTCGGAGGTAGGATGCCCCTGGGTTCAATCCCCAGTACCGCAAAACAAATAAGCAAGCAAGCAAACAAACAAACAAACCAAGTTGACTGTTGAGATAACAAACTCACTTCTGCAATGATTAGTTAAGGATAAATTTAATAATTAATAAATAATGAATGATTAATTAATCAATGCTTAATTAATCCATTCACAATGGCAGAGCCCTCAGGACCTGCTCCCCTCTATTGCATTGAGGATTAAATTTCCAACACATGAACTTTGGGGAACACATTTCAAACCATAGCAGACAGCACTCTTTAGCCTCCACAAAGCCTCCCTCTGTGGCATTTCACTTGGGTGACAATGTTTAAACACTCAGAGAGCAGCAGGAGGTTTCAGAAGGAGGAGGAGGTTTAGGAAGGCAGACTCCAGAGCAGTGGACCAGCCCTCATTATTTTCACTAGCATGAAAGGAGTTTGCTCTAAACCGATGCTACCTCAAGACCACTTTTTGGACCAATTTGTGCAGGGCAGGAGCAGGCAGAGCTCATCCCCAGGCAAGATGTGGGAGAGATCCTGTCAGCCAGCCCTCAGTCACAAACTATCATTTCAAGTCCATTTTCAGTTGTCCAAGTGTACCTTACGGTTTTTGAGAATGGCAGTTTAATCATCCCTTTCCTCTACTAGAGTTTCTCCATGGCGGATGTTGAGAAGGGAAGTGAGCAACATCTTGGTAGCCACTCTCTCTTTTTGATCTCCTAATATCCCATGAAATAGGTAGTTCTGGATGCTGGTGCTTTTTATATCTGTAGACTATATGTTTCTTGAAGGCAGAGACTATGCTTATCTGCTGCCTATTGTCTTTCCCTTGTTTCTGTTTTTATCTCTTCATTCTTGAATTTTCTTTAGGATTTAGTTTGAACTGTGACTCTCAAACGAGGTTGAAGGTATTTTTCTTTCATGTAAAAGGCTGGTGGTAAGCCATCTAGGGCTGATAAGATCTGTACTTCACAACAGCCTCTCACTGGTCAGACCCAGCTCTTACCAGTTTACCTCTCTGTGAGCCCTAGGGCGTAGTCCAAGAAGATGACACTTCCCTCAATGTAGCAGGACAGAGGCAGGGAAGAAGAAGGATTCATAAAAAAGATGTCATCCACATGTTTCCTGGGGGAAGTTCCATGAAGCTGCCTCACAAAACTACTTGTCTTTGCATAGAAACCCCAATTTAATCACACAACTATACCTAGCAATAACCAGAAAATTAGTCTTTACTAAGTCCAGACACATACTCAGTTAAAAATCAAATAAGGAAAGAATAGGTAATGGGTACAAGCATTAGCCTCTGTTACATCTTCCTTTCTTTCTTTCTTAATTTATCTTGGTCTTCCTGGCTTCTTTCATTTCCTCCTCTCCCTCATCCCTTTCACACACATTATTTAGTGCTCAGTGTACACCAGGGGCTGTATTAAATGTTTTATAACCCTATGGCTTGCCTTGCCATCATTTATCCAGAGGACAAAGATACTTTACTGTGTTATAGGAATCTTAGGAAGAAAAGTACAGGTTGGATACAGAAGTTATATTTTTTGTATGAAAACAGTTTGTTATTTTATAGATAAAGAAACTGACCCAAGGACACTATGTCAAAGATTTAGATTGAACTCTCCTGCAACTTACTAGGCAGTTATAGACATTCAACATTTATTCATTCACCAAATACGCCAAGCACTCTGTCAAGTAGTAGGAATTCAACCATAAACACAGAGACACAATCATTGCCCTCAGCTAGACTGCAGGCTGCAGCCTTAGCTGAGTAGCCAGACATAGCTCAAATAAAACAAAGCAATACCTTTCTTTTGTTTACACAGGCTTTCCCCATCAAGTGAATATTTTGCAGATAGTAGGTAACTAGAAAGAAAGATCAAGCGCTTTCCAGGAAGGGGAAAATCAGGTCTTCAGTCACAGAGGTAGAAATAGTTTGGAAGTAGAGAGATCAATTTGACCAAAGCTTAGCTAATTTAGGAGACTATGGGGAGGAAAATTGGAGAGGTGGGATTCAAACTGTGATGAGAATTTAAAAGCAGTTGACGGTGTTTAGACTTAGACTACAGGGAACCTCTTCAAGTTTGTACCTGAAAGAGTGGCTTACAGACATGGTATTTTAGAAATCAGATGGCACAAGACGAGCACTGAGACATTTGAGTTTGAGGACCAGAAAGCTGACAATAGGAAATGAAGCAGTAACTGGTAGATCTAGACTCTTCTTGGCTACCATGCCATATTCAGAACTTGGCTTCCATTTTCAAATTTACCTCAGGGCAATAAGGTGGCTGCTAGAAATCTAGACATCACCTTTACCTTCTAGGAAGAAGGAAGATATGGGAGACTCTGGGTCAGGGTCCCTCAAGTATTTTTCTTGGGAGTTGTCTACACCACTTTCACTTTTACCTCATTGGCTAGAATTTAGTCACGTGTATACATCCATCTGCATGGGAAGCTGGAGAACCTAATACTTTGTTCTGGGAGGTGATTTGCTCAGCTAAAGAATTAGCATTTGGTTATGAAGAGGGTGGAGCTCCAACCCTATTATGAAGACATAAAAAAGGACTGAAGATGGGACATGACCTGTAGTCTCTGCCCCATCCTGGATCAACTTAATTAAGGGACATATATCTCTACCACCATGGATGGCAAAGTGAGATGGAGGTAAAGGGACTTTATGCCAGGAAAATATTATGAGATTAACATTTTATGGAGCATAAAAGAAAAAAGGACAGAGATTCCAGAGACTGAAGGTTGGAATATTTTCAAATTGACCAATCTGGGAAATCTCCTCTCTCTATGTTAACAGCTGAGCTTTGGTTTGTGACATCATCATGCCACAGGAGACTGGCAGGGCTGTCACCCTGCTGAATACTCCCAGGGACACCATTCACACAGATATCTGAGAGGTGCCCTGAGACCACACAACTCAGCGACGCCCTGGCTGCTGTCATTAGACAGTCCTGTGTCACTGCAGCCTGACCCTATTCTTATTTAAGAAGTCTTAGCATAGTCAGACATGGTGGTGCATAACTATAATCCCAGTACTTGGGAAGCTGAGACAGGAGGCTTGCAGGTTTGAGAATAGCCTCAGCAATTTACCAAGGCCCTTGACAACTTGATGAGACCTTGTTTCAAAAATAAAAATAAAATAGTGCTGGAGATGTAGCTTAGAGGTAAAATGGCTCTGGGTCCAATCTCCAGAAATACACACACACACACACACACACACACACACACACACACACACACATATCAGGGTTCAGTTCACTGTGTCCTCTATTTTTGTGGCAAGGACACTTACAAGAGTAAGAAAGAGGGATAGGAGGAAGGGAGGAATAATGGAATGTCAACCAGGCCTCTGGGTAAGAGTTGTCATGACTAGCAGTCTTTATTTGATTAGCTTCATACAACCTAGGGAAGCAATTAGAATTCCTATCTGGAAACTTTAGGTTTTCATCAGTGACCTGGACTTTCTCCCTGGATCTCTCTATTACAGACAATTTTAACCTCAAACTGAGATGTTTTACAGAGATTTAGGAAGAAAGAACATGCAGTGGGAAAACAGTCCACTGAGCTTGGACTCACACAACATAGATTTTAATTCCAACTTGGTTGCTTGCTAGCGGGGTGGGCTTGGTCAAATTATGTAATATCTGAGTTTTGATTTCTTCTTCTATAGAGAGTAAACATAAAGTTGTATATTTGTCAGCATTTTCACAGTTATAATCTAAAAGACTTGACCACATAACTTAGAGGAAGGAAGATTTATTAGCTCATGGTTTTGGGGTTCAGTCCATGTGAATCTGGGGACCACAACCTCAGGGCCTGGTGAGATGGTGATGGTGGAAAGCAGAGAGAGGGAGCACACAAAGCTTTGCTCTCATATCACAGGGGCCAAAAGCAAGAGAGAGGGCAAGGGGAGGAGGAACCGTATATATAATCTCTAAAGTCACACCCTCAAGGACCCACAGTCTCCAGCCACACCCTACAGACCTAGGCCACCACCTAGATAAATCCATTACAATGGAATGATCACTGCTAGGATTATGACCTGCATGACTCAATTATATCAACTACAAACCCCAATTTATGAGTTCTTCAAGGGGCCATTTGTGTCTAACTATAACAAGTAGTAACCTAAGGTTGTTACAATGCTTAAAGAAGTGAGTGTATAATATATAGAGAGGCAATGATTATAATAGGAAAAAAACCAACAAGTAACTGCAAATGTCCAACACTGGTGATGAACCGTCTTCAGTAATTCCTTGCCAATACCTTCAGTCCCTCCCTAGTTAACCTTCCCTCTCACATGCCTGGTGGAGCTTAACATTGCCTTCCTGCTGTAATGTGTGTGTGATGAGCCGGTGTGGGGAAAATCACACAACCATTCTTGTTACCATGAAAGTCCATAATCTCTAACCTTGGTTTGATCCTCAACGCTGCTTCTCTTCTGAGCTTTGATCTCTCTGTGTCTTTGGAGGATTCTTATTTAAAAGAGTCCTCCACCTCTCCCCAGGACTTCACTTTTCTCTTCCTGGCCCTCATCTAGTGACTTCCCTTCCACTTCAGAGAAATTAGATGCATCTTAGCTCTCTGCCAGCGCTTGCCCTCCAAACTTAACTTCCCCTGGATCCTTCCCATCTGTCATTACTCAGAGAGGTAGCTTCATCTAAGACACTAGCCCTCTTCACCTATTTTTCAAGGCAATCCCTGTCTGCCTTGACTGGACTCCTGCTTCATTGATTCATCGATTAGCCCATCTCACCTACATCTTTAAGCTTCCTTCAGGCTGCCTCTGCCTCTTTCCTCTAAGCACTTAGGCATGCCTTACTTCTTCCCATCTTAAGAAAAAAATATTTGCCGGGCTCAGTGGTGCAAGACTGTAATCCCAGTACTTAGGAGGCTGAGACCGGAGGATCACAAGAGGCCAGTCTCAGCAACTTATCAGAAGTCCTTAGCAGCTTAGCAAGATCTTGTTTAAAAAAAAAAGAGGGTATAGCTTGGAGGGAGAATGCCTTGGGTTCAGTTCCCTACTAAAAATAAAACAAAAACAAAAAAGAGAAAACCTGAAAGTTGATCCAATCATCCAAGTTGAGAGGAGAATGATGGTCACTGGAACCTGAGGAGAGTGGAGGATGGGGAGAAGCTGATCAAGGGTTACGAAGTTGTGGTTAGAAGCAGGAAGTTCTGGTGCACTACTGCAGAGTAGATAGGGTGACTGTAGATAATGAAAGTATCTGTATGTTTCAAAAAGTGAGAAAAAGGGATTTTGAAAAATTTTACCATAAAGCAATGCTACTTGTTGGAGGAGAGTGATATGTTTAACTTGATTTGAACATTATACAATGTATACATGAATAAGAACATCATCACGTTACCCCATTAATAGATACCACTTTTTTGTCTTTATATATTCATTTAAAAAATAAATGAAATTTAACTAAAAAAAAAAAAGAAAAGAAAAATGTAGACCATTTCTTCCTAGGAATTTTCTCCTAGGTACCCTTGACTTTCCTCCTCCAGTTTGCGCCCCCTTCTTGCTGCCAGATCCTACTGTGTGCCGTGGGCTCTTTCCTTGGGCCACTCACTCAATGTCGTTGCTCTCTAAATCTCACATCTGTCCCCTTGTCCCCTCACAAATCAATCAGTGATCTCATCTAATTCCAATTCTCCAATCATGTTTTTTTTTTTTTTGGTGCTGGGGATTGAACCCAGGGGCATTCTACCTCCAAGCTATACCCTTAGCCCTTTTATTTTTTATTTGAAATAAAGTCTTGCTAAGTTGCTGAGACTGGCTTTGAACCTTGCAATTCTCCTCTTGTCTCAGCCTCCAAAGTACTGAAATTACAGCTGTGTACCACCATGCCTGGCCTTGTGCTCTATTTTTATATTTGTAGAAAGTGTGAAATAGAACTAAGATGGGCAAAACTGAAGCTTTTTAAAATCTTAATGAAGGACACAACTGTGCTTGACTCTCTTCCCCCAGTCTTGCTATTGGTGGGAGGAAAATTAAACTAATCAATTAAATATTAAATTAACTCATTTTTTATTTTTAGTTTCTCTTTGAGGTAAATATTCAGTCAATCTCTCTCTCTCTTTTTTGTGGTACTGAGGATTGAACCCAGAGGCATTCTATCTCTGAGCTACACTCCCAGCCCTATTTTATTTTTTATTTTGAAACAGGGTCTCATTAGGTTGTGGAAGACCTCACTAAGTTCCTGAGGTTGGCCATGATCCTGTTATCCTCCTGTCTCAGCCTTCCAAATCCCAGGATTGTAAGTGTGCTCCACCATACCTGGCTTAACTTTTCTTTTTTTGAGACTGGGAATTGAACCCAGGGGCATTCTACTTCTGAGCTACACCCCTAGCCCTATCTTATTTTATTTTGAAACAAGGTTTTGCTCTGTTGCTGAGGGTGTCACTAAGTTGCTGAGGCTGGCTTCAAACCTGCGATCCTCCTGTCTCAGCCTCCCAAGTACTGGGATTACAAATGTGTGCCACCACGCCCAGCTTTCACCCAGTCTTTCAATGCAACTTCTTCCTTTTCAAGGAGCCCTCTTTCCTTGTTGTTGCCTGCCTCATGTAGGGAGTCTGTATGAGCTGTGTGGAGGTTCGTCTTTTCCTGTTGGTGGAAGCACAGGAACACAACTGGACTCAGTAGATAGAAACTGAAGGCAACTTTGTTCCTTCCCAGCAGCACCCCACTCAAATCTACTCTCTTGTTATTCTCCACTCACCAGAAGAAATTTTGAGCAGAACTCAAGATTTTCTTGGTTATATAATAAAAAATTACAGTCCAATTTACTAATCATCTAACACCAAACTCC
Source organism: Graphiurus murinus (assembly GCA_004027655.1). NCBI lineage: Eukaryota > Metazoa > Chordata > Mammalia > Rodentia > Gliridae > Graphiurus > Graphiurus murinus. The sequence goes on from PVLC010021208.1 coordinate 8,774, forward strand.
GATGCAATGTGCTTCTCCCTGACCCTAGTTGTGGCAGCTTAGAATCCCCCAGGAAGGAAGGAGCAGCCCCCTTTCTGTTTCCCATTCTTTGGATGTTCTTGAAGCCCCTTCAGGAGAGGAAAAAGGTAAAAAAAAAGATTTTTAACCTCAAGTTCATTTTTTAATGGGTGTTGATGCTCTCTGACTGTGAGAGATATCAAAAGTCAACTCTCTCATAGGGCTCTTTGGTGTAGTTTCAGAGATGTCCTCATGACTGGAAATTGTAAAGTGCCGTTTCTCTCCCTCTTTTCTATGTGTGTGTCTCTCTCACTCTCTATTTATTTATTTATTTTGGTATGAGGGATTGAACCCAGGAACATTCTACCTCTGCACTACACTCTCAGCCCTTTTTTATTTTAATTTTAAAACAAAGTCTCACTAAGTTGGTGAGGCTGACCCCAAACCTGCTATCTTGTTGCAGCCTTCCAAGTACTGGGATTACAGGCATGTGCCACTATGCCTGGCTGCCATTTCTCTTGACTTTGGTCTTCCTTACTGCTCTTTAACAAGTATCATTAATTTTGTTCTTTAAAAACAGCCTGAATAAATGTTCAAGAGGATAGAAAACTCTATCTTTTATTTGTACTCAAGGCCAGACTTTTAATCTGTTATTGCTTAATGGAACTTTTCACTTTCTTGTTCTTGAACTTATAGAATATACTGGTAAGACTCAAACCTTGGGCTTTGACAAAAAGCAGCTTGACAGATGTGGCTATATCTTTTGTCTCTTATTTGGGATCAACTCAAGGAAAATGCTAGGGGGCTTCTGAAATGAAAGGCATGACCCCTTTCCAGAAGGATCTTAAGAAAAAAAATATAAGGAGGTTCATAATATAGCAATTAATTTATTAAAACTATCTGTGCCCACTTTTCCTTTTGGAAATCCTGCTATTCCCTCTGGTATTCCAGTAATCCTGTAGTCGTTTCTTTTTTGTACCGTGGATTGAACCCAGGAACATTCTACCTCTGAACTACATTCCCCAACATGTTTATTTTTTATTTTGAATCATGCATGGTCTAGATAGTTGCTAAGGCTGGTGTTGAACCTGCAATCCTCCTGTATCAGCTTTCTGAGTCCTAGGATTACAGGTATATGCCATCTTACCTGGTTTGTGGATATGGTTTTTAATGGCAATCATATTCTCTTCCTTTAAGACTTCTGCCAAAACTCTAAGCAACAGGGAATGTCATCTTTACTTCTTCTTACACACACACACACACACACACACATACACACACACACACACACACACATATTCCCCCCTGGGAGGAGAACTATAGCTTTTATTAGTTTTGTAAGGTGTCTACTTTACCCTAAAGGGTTAAGAAGTGCTGGCAGACAGATTGACCTCCTTTTACAATCCTATTATTAGGCATCTATGGACACAACATATGACTCTAGATTGTGTACTGTACATAACATTTCTGCCTCATTTTGATTCTGCAGACCAAATGGTCTGCTTCTGTCAAGTTCTCCACATTATCCACTGGGAATCAGCTGCCATTCCACAGGGCATGGAGTGCAAATTAGTTATTCAGGCTCCATTGGCAAACAGCGAGAGCACTGTGCAATCTGTTATCCTGTCTAAATATCAGTGGCACAAACAATGACTTAAACATGATTATAGTTATTTGATGCTACAACTTAATTTCATGATAAAATGGCATGTATTTCGTTATCTCTCTGCCAGTTTTTATAAGATCATGTCACACACATGACTTGCTTTGCTTGAAATCAGATAGCCATTGGTAATTTGCACACCATGCATACCAAACGTGGGCTGTTTTTGTAGGAAGTCAGAAAGACCAGTAGCAGAAGTTGGATTTGCTTTCTTTAGAAAAATGCTGCAAATCCAGGAATGTTTAAGGAGTTGGATTCTAGATGGGTGCAGAGGTAGCGGGAAGGAGGGGAAATACTCACTTAAAAAAAAAAAAATGCCTTAACAGCAGCTCAGACCTACACAGGTAAAAAGATGATACAAAGAAAGAGAGAAAAGTGCATCCTAATCTAATGGAAAGAAGAGAACCACCAAGCTGTCAATTCACTGAGCTGTGGATGCAGAAACAGAATGGAGCCTTTCAATTCCGCTGCCTTCTCCCTGGGGTTAGAGACCGGTTGCCATGGATATTCTGGATTCCTGCAGCTAATGGGAGGGAGTTCTGTAGCTTGGCATCCTGGGGACCCGCCAAGGTGAAACATGAAATGGAGGCTTGTGGGTGTGGCGGTAGAGGGTGGGGAGCCAGAGGTCACAGGGTCCATTTCCAGCAGAGTTAAAGCTGATTTTATTTCAAGTCACATTCATCGACAATCTGTATTTTCCTGAAAAAGAAAAAAAAAAAAAAAAAAACAGACCTTTTTGTCCCTCCCCTACTGAGCAAAGAGACTCTTCATCTCCTTAGAATGGTTATGATCACAGCACTAAGTAGCGTATGCTATAATTAGATGTGCAACGATGGCTCAGCGAAGGATTTTTTTTTCCAATGTAATTTTTTTGGAGGAGGGGAAGAAGGGAAAAATAATTTTAGTTTATTTCAGAGATTTGACCAGTTTAAATTGCATATATATATATACACATATATATATATGTATGTATATATCAAATAGGATGAACAAATAAGACAGTTTCTGATTTATTATATTTTATTTTTTAAAAAAATCGGTACCTGGCCTCTTTTTTTTTTTTTTTCTTCCAGGAATTCATTGCCATGTCAGCCATTTCTCTACTCCCTGGGCCTGCCTTGCAGTCTGTCTCAGTTTTTAACCAGGTCACAGTCTAAACACTTTCCCTTTCTGTCATCTTTTGGAGAATTTCCTCCTCTGGCCGGATAATCAAGCACTTCAGAGCCAAGTTCTTGGGTAGCAGGAGCTAATTCTGATGAGTGGGAAGTGCATCCGCTCTGACCTTGGGAGCCTTCTTCTCAGCCAAGCTTTGAGCCAGCCATGAGGTCCTGCTTCGATGACCTCAGAGAGTCAAATGGTCCCCAGTCGCTGTGGTTATACCTCTATCTTTAGATTCTTCCTGTCTTCTCTGAAGGAGTTCGTCTACTGCAGATTAAATAAATCTTACACCAATGCTGTCTGACAAGGTAGAGAAGGGTAGGTTGAAAAATAGGATCACTTCAGGTGTCCAGTATGTGTCTTGCTTTTAGAGCGCGGTGTGGCCTTTGGTTGGTATTCATTGTGTAGCTGGTTGGCAAGGGCAGGAGAGAAAGGTTGGCTGCTTATGATCTCTGAATCCCAAGAATAGAACTGCAGTCTTAATATTAGCATCCTCATGGAAAGCAGAGACTTGGAAACATTTCTTTGTGGGGCAAACTCAAGGAAGTTCAGTGGTGTGGAATCTGGGTAAAGTAGCTCACCAGACCTAGGAGAGCATGCACTCGCCACAAAGACATGGAAGTTCTGCCAGACCCCCAGGACCACTGCTCTTCTATTACAAACTCCTTTCTCCTTCTGGACAATCTCTTGCTGTTTCTACCTTATTGACTTAATCTGTTGGTTGTTAAGATAAATATATAGTTATTCTACTAGCAGAGCTGTCTCTCCCCCCACCCCCCAAGTCAAGAGATTGTAGTGATCACCCACGAAACCCCATGACCAGATATTCTGAGCTATTGGGACAACTCAGTGGCTGTCAGAAAAGATAGCTTCTTTACCCAGGGGATGTGGCATGATATGCTCAGGTCTCTCCGAGCCATGGACCATCCAGAGGACTGGGACGCACAGGCTGAAGGAAGGTAGACTGCATGGACAGTGAGCAGGGAGGCTCCCTGCCATTGACAGCCAGAGCTTCCCCCTCATGCACCTCCAGAAGGAAAAGAGATTGTTCATCTTCTTAATGCTCAAACAGCTGGAGGAATCAAAAGATCTGGATTTTAGCACTAGAATACTAGAAATTAATGGTGTGGACATACAAAATTGGCAAAATCTCTTAAGCCTTCTATTTTTCTTAACTCTAAAGTGATAGATTTGAATTATATGACGTCTCAGTGCACCTTCAAATTCCCGATTTATTTAGGAGAGCACATAAGCTAGACATGAGAAAGAATGTTTCTCATTCAAAGGAGAAATCAAAAGAGAATTTCAGTAGACTTGACAGCACAAACCAGAACATGTGTCTATGTCCAGTATATATACAAACATTATAAATAACATATAACAATAAAAATAACTGATAATATACAATAAAGAGATTCGTGTCTCTGTTATATAAAATACAATTATTAAGATAAAATGGTTTGTGGACATAAAAAATGTACAGGTATTGAAATATGCAATATAGGTATGAAAATAATTTTCAAATTCATCAATAATTAAAATATTTGATGGTAAAAATGCAGTGGAAATAAGTATAGAGTTATTTCCCCTACCCTGGCTTTCTGAGAAACTATTGGTGATAGTATACATTGTTATATACTTTCTGTTAGGTACTTTGTAAAATAAGTTATAAAGCAATTACGTTTTCAGAAATTCTAAGGAAATAAATAATGGTGTGTAAAATGTTTAGCTCTAACTCAGCAAACTCTTGGAAAAAATCTAAATGAACAACCATTGACAATTGATGCATTTATGTCATGGAATATTGTATAAGCTAACACAATGACACATAAATGGTTACTTTTGAGTGGAAAAACATTTATAATGTATTGCTATTTGAAACCGTGTTAGCTTTCTGTCGCTGTGAGAAAATATCTGAGATAATTTAAAAGGAGGAAAGGTCTATTTTGGCTCTTGGTTTCATTTGGCCATGTTGCTTTGGGCCTGCGGTGGCCCAGTGCATCATGGTAGGAGCACATTGGAGGGGAGGCCTGTTCACCTCAACGTGTCTGGGAAGCAAGAGAGAGGAGACCTTCAAGGGCACACCCCTGGTGATCTAACTTCCTGCAACTAGCCCCAACCTCTTAAAGGTCTCCTCACCTCCCATTAGTGCCATGGACTGGGGATTGTCTTTAACACACAGGCCTTTGGGGAATACTTCTCCATACCACAGCAGAAGCCAAATTATTAAATAGTATTCCAGCTCCTTTCAAATTTTTATTAAAATATTTATGGGTACGTGGATATAGAGGCATAAAAACCATCTTGAATGACAGAGAACAATGTGCTAGTTGTTCTATGTTCAATAGCTTTCTTTGGGTAGAAAAATTTATGGATTTATTTGAATTTTAATTTTTTATCTGAATATTCTGAAGTAGGAATTTATTGCTTCTATATTGAAAATGAAAACTTTGATGAAAGACTTAAAAATTCCATAGTTTTAATTATGTTAAGTGAGATTAGCCAGTCACAAAGAGTAAAGAAGCATATGTTCTCCCTAATATGTGGATGCTAGGGAGAAGATGGGACATAAGAGGGTCTCCAGATGAAAAGGAGAAACCCTCGATAAGCAAAGAAGTTGATTTAATCGAAGGGGATTGGTGGGGGTGGGGGTGGGGGGACACTCTAAGACACATGAGTACTTACACAATTATATCAAGGTCACTGAACTGAACCTGAGAGGGAGGGAGGGTGAGGGAGCAGTGTGGAAATTGGGGAAGGGGTCAAGTGAGTAATGTGTGCAAATATGTCATTATCAATTTGTACCTAACAAAGATGTATGCTGACAATGCACGAATTACTACAATAAATAAATAAATAAATAAAAAATAAATAAAACCTATTAAAAATTCCACAGTTTTAGAGGAACGTGTGCTTAAATAATTTTTAAACTGCCATGTATTATATATAGGATTGTGATAGTAGAGGCAGATTAAAAAAACTGCAGCAATGATGTCAATAAAGGCAATGCATTTTTGTTGCGATTGATATAATTCAAAGTGCAGACATAAGTGATGTGCATTTAGTAATACACAGAAATATAGGGGAACATGTGGACAAATATTCCCATGTTTACTGTGAGGAGAAATAGGTTACAGCAATGGTAAGTGTTCTCGGATCTGCAAGAACAATTGCATGAGATGAAAGAGCAAAACTAAAAGACATTTTATTGGATTTGATGTTAAATAAATAAAGAGTATCATGTCTTAAAGTGTATACACAGTATTAATATCCACAATAGTAAACGCTGGGAGAGTTTCAGATGAATATGCAGCCCTTCACATTGTTTATCTTAGGTTTGTCTCTATTTGAGAACAAACACATATATTGGAAGGAATTTAACTAATATAAATTCACTCTGTCTCTGAAGAGAAATGGTAATTGGCTCTCATGGTCTAATAACATTTATCTTCATAGATTGACAAATCACTTCAGAGTCCTAACTGAAGAGTTAAACTCTCTAGCGAGCTTTTCATTTCTAGCAATGGCAATTTCTGCTTGTTTTAAAATCTTTTTTATTTGAGCATTTCCACTGTTGCCCTTTTATAACACTACCTTCCTCCCTTCCCTGGAATCTCCCTTGCATCCCCACACCCAGCCCTTCCCCATCACTAATCTGTTCTCTATTTCTAAAATGCTACCATTTTGAAATAATACAGTATTAAATTTGGGAGAGCGGCTGGCTTTTTTTTCTTCAGCCTAATTCCCTGGAGATTCATCCAAAGTTTTGCATAGATCAATAATTGTTACATTTTTTTGGTCACATAGTTTTCTGTGGAATCTATGTATGATTGTTCAACCATATACCTCTTGAAGATCACTTGTGCTGTCTTTGGGTTTGGCTGTTATGAATAAAGCTTATATGATTATCCATATAGGTCTCTGCATGATGTAGGTTTTCAGTTTGGGGGCTAAAAGTACAAGTGAATTTTAGATTGATAAAATGCTGCTTAATTGTTTTCCAGAATGAATATACACTTTACATTCCTACTGGCAATGTATGAGTGATCATGTATCTCTTCAAATTTAATAGCATTTGATGATGTCACTATTTTAAAAACCATTTTGACAGTTATGTAGTAGTGATATCTAGTCTTAATTTGTATTTTCCTGATGGCTAATAATGTTGAATTTTTTATGTGTTTATTTGCCATCTATATATGTTTGTCGAAATATGTCTGCCCGTGATGTTTATCCCCTTTTAAAATAGGATTTTAAACAATCATTGGACTTTGATGGCTTTTTATAGATTCTAAATACTAGTTCTTTGTTGGTTACTTGATTTTTTTTTTTTTTTTTTTTGCGGTACTGGGGATTGAACTCAGGGGCATTCTACCTCCGAGCTATACCCCCAGCCCTATTGTTTATTCTTTATTTTGAAACAGGGTCTCACTAAGTTGCGGAGTGCCTCACTAGGTAGCTGAGGCTGGCTGCTAACCTGGATCCTCTGGTCTCAGCCTCCCAAATGCTGGGATTACAGGCGTGTGCCACCATGTCCGGCTGGTGACTTGATTTTTAAATATAGTCTCTGGATTTGTAGTTTATCTTTTCATCCCCTTTGTATGGGCCATCACATATCAAAACTTTTAAATTTTTATAAGATTCAATTTTTATTTGCTCTTTGGTGAATTGTTTGGTGTAAAGTCAAGGATATCTTTTTATTGTTTTTAAAATTTTTTTATTGGTGCATTGTAATCATACATCTTTGTGAGGTACAAGCTGGTAGAGGTATACATACACACGTCACTCATTTAACCCTTCCCCAATTCCCTCCCCATTCCCTTCTGTCTCCCTCCTTCTCATGTTCAGTTTAGTGATTGACTTTGATATGTTTGTGAATGTACATCATGTGCATTAGGGTGTTTCCCTCTCTCCACCCTCCCATCACCTTCAATTAAGTGACCTTCATTGCTCATCTAATGTTACTCCTTCTTTGTCTGGAGTCCCTCCTATGATCTACTTTCTCTCTAGTTTCTGTATGTTAGGGAGAGCATCTGAGCATCTGACTTTTGATATTTTACTTTTTATGACTGACTAATCTCACTTAACATAATATTTTCCAGTTCTATCCATTTCTCTGCAAGTGACATGATTTTGTTCTTCTTTATGGCTGAGTAAAATTCCATTGTGTACATATCCCATAGTTTTGTAATCCATTCATCTGTTGATAGACATCTTGGCTGATTCCACAGTTTGGCAATTGTGAATTATGTGGCTATAAACAAAGATATAAGTACATCAGTTTGATAGTTTGGTTTCCATTCTTTTGGGTAAATACCCAGAGGTGGTATTGCTGGGTCATATGGTAGGTTCATTCCCATTTGTCTGAGGATCCTCCATATGGTTTTCCAAAGTAGTTGGTTGAGCTAATCTGCAATCCCACCAAAAATATATTAGTGTTTCCACTTCTCCACACCCTTGCCAGCATTTGTTGTTTGTGTTTTTAATGATTGCCATTCTAATTGGGGTTTGGTGAAATCTCTGGGTAGTTTAGTATATTAGATTTGTATCTCTCTGATTGCTAATTATATTGAACATTTTCTTATACATTTATTGGCTATTTGCATTTCTTCTTTTGTGAAGTGTCTTTTTAGATCACTTGGCCATTTTTTATTGGGTTATTTGTTTTCTCAGTGGTGAGTTTTTCGGTTCTCTGTATATTCCTGGCAAAATTTCTCTCCCATTCTGTGCATTCTCTGTTGAGGTTCTTGATAGTTTCCTTTGTTGTATAGAAGCTGTTCAGTTTAATGCAATCCTACATATTGATCTTCCTTTGAATTTCTTGTGCCTTTGGAGTCTTGTTGAGAAAGTTTTTACCTGTGCCTATGTGTTGAAGTATTGGACCTATACCCTCTTCAAGTAGTTGAAAGGTCTCTGGTCTGACTTCGAGATCTTTGATTCATCTTGATTTGGCTCTTTTGCAGGGTGAGAAAGTGGGGTTTATTTCCATTTTCCTGCATATGGTTAAACAGTTTTGCCACACCATTTGCTGAAGAGGCTATCTTTTTTCCAGTGTATATTTTTATCTCCTTTGTCAAAAATCAGTTGACTGTAAGCATGTGGGTCTGTTTCTGAATCTTCTATTCTGCTCTATTGGTCTATGTGTCTGTTTTTGTGCCAATACCATGCTGTTTTTATTACTGTGGCTTTGTAGTGTAGTTTGAAGTAAGGTATTGTGATGCCTCCTGCATGGTTCTTGTTGCTAAGAACTAACTACTTTGGCTATTCTGAGCTTTTTGTTGTTCCAAATGAATTTTTTTTTTCTTTTTGCGGTACTGGGGATTGAACTCAAGGGCATTCTACCTCCGAGCTGCATCCCCAGCCCTATTTTTTATTCTTTATTTTGAAACAGGGTCTCACTAAGTTGCGGAAAGCCTCACTAGGTAGCTGAGGCTGGCTGCGAACCCGGATCCTCCAGTCTTAGCCTCCCAAATGCTGGGATTACAAGCATGCGCCACCACGCCCAGTTTCCAAATGAATTTAAGGACAGATTTTTCTATGTCTGTGAGAAGTGACCTTGGTAATTTAATGGGTATCACATTGAATCTGTAGATCACTTGTGGGAGATGGCCATTTTGATGATATTTATTCTGCCTATCCCAAGAGCATGTAAGATTTTTCCATCTTCTAAGGTCTTCTTCAATTTCTTTTTTTAGTGTTTTATAATTTTCCTTGTAGAGGTATTTTACCTCCTTGGTTAGATTTATTCGTACGTATTTTATCTTTTGGGCTGACATCATGAGTGGAATTGTTTTCTGGATTTCTTTTTCAGTCGATTTGTAGTTGGCATAGAGGAAAGCTTCTGATTTTTTAAAGATTGATTTTGTATCCAGACACTTTGGTGAATTTGTTGATCAGTTCTAAAAGCCTTTTGGTTGAGTTTGTTGGGTCTTCTAAGTATAGTATCATGTGGTCTGCAAACAGGGATTGTTTTAGTTCTTATTTTCCTATTTGTACTCCTTTGATTTCTTTCTCTTGCCTTATTGCTCTGGTGAGAGACTCAAGTACTATATTGAACAGAAGTGGTGATAATGGACATCCTTGTCTTGTTCCTGTTTTTAGTAAGAACTCTTGCAGTTTTTCCCCATTTAATATGAAATTGACTGTGGGCCTATTGTTTATATCCTTGATGATGTTGAGGTACGTTCCTTTTATTCCAATTCTCTGCATCAATGAATGCTGGATTTTATCAAATGCTTTTTCAGCATCTATTGAGATGATCATAGGATTTTTGTTTTTTGTTCTGTTTATGTGAATTACATGGATTTTTTTTTTTATATATATATTGAACCACCTTTGCATCCCTGGGACAAACCTGATTTGGTCATGTTGTATAATTTTTTGATGTGGTTTTGAATGTATATTGCTAGTATTTTGTTTAGCAGTTTTACATCTAAGTTCATCAACACTATAGGCCTATAGGTTTCTATTTATTGAGCTGTCTTTATTTTGCTTTGGTGTTAATGTGATGTTGGCTTCATAGAATGTTTTTGGTAGAGTCTTGTTTCTTTCTATTTCATGGAATAGATTGAGAAGTATTGAGATTAGCTCTTCTATAAAGGTTTTATAAAATTCACTTTGTAAACCATATGGTCCTGGGCTTTTGTTTGATGATAAACGCTTCATGCTGCTTCTATCTCTTTGTTATTGGTCAGTTTAAGTTTTCTGTATCTTCTTGATTCAATTTGGGAAGTATCTAGAAATTTGTCAATTTTTTCTAGATTTTCCATTTTGTTGGAGTACAGTTTTTCAAAGTAGTTTCTAATATTCTTTTGGATTTCCACACTGCTGGTGGTAATATCACCTTTTTCATCTCTTCTTTTGGTAATTTGGGTTGATTCTCTCTTTTGCTTAGGTTTCTCATGGTTTATCTATCTTGCTTATTTTTTCAAGAAACCAGCTTTTGGTTTCGTTGATTTTATGTATTTTTTTATTCTCTATTTCATTAATTTTTGCTCTGATTTTAATAATTTCCTGTCTTCTGCTAGCTTTTGGGTTAGAGTGTTCCTGTTTTTCATGGGCTTTGAGATGTGTGATTAGGTGATTTATTTAATGATTTTCCATTCTTCTTATGTAGGCACTCATTGCTATGAATTTTCTTCTTAGTACTGCCTTCAGGGTGTCCCAGAAGTTTTGATATGTTGGGTCTCTGTTTTTGTTTCTAGAAATTTTTTAATTTCTCCCCTTACTTCTTCTATGACCCATTCCTCGTTCAGCAGTGTGGTGTTCAGTCTCCATGTGTTTATGTGGTTGCTCTGGGCCTTCTTACAATTGATTTCTAGTTTCATTCCATTGTGGTCTGAAAAGATGCAGGGGATTATGTCACAATTTTTGTATTTGCTAGTGCTTGCTTTTGGAGTGAGGGTGTGGTCAATTTTGGAGATGGTTCTGTGGACAGCTGAGAAAAGTGTGAATTCAGCTGCAGTTAGGTGAATTATTCTGTATGTATCTAATAGGTACATTTGGTTTATGGTTTTCTTTAGGTCTGAGGCTTCTTTACTGACCCTTTGTCTAGAAGATTGGTCTAGTGATATGAGAGGAGTATTGAAGTTTCCCAGTATTATCGTATTGGGATTTATGTGTGACTTTATATCACAAAGAGTTTGTTTTATGAAAGTGGCTGCACCTATGTTTGGGGCATAAATGTTGACTACTGTTATTTCCTCTTTCTGAATTGTTCTTTTACCTGTGAAAAATGACCTGCTTTGTCTCTTCTGATAACATTTGTCTTGAAGTCTAATTTGTGTAATATCAGAGTTGCTATTGCTGTTTGTTTTTTTATGTTTTGAGTTCCATTGGCATGGATTACCTTGATCCAGCTCTTTACCTTTAGTTTGTAAGAATCTTTGCTTATAAGGTGTGTTTCTTGCAGGCAACATATAGATGGATTCTTATTTCTAATCCATTTTGTCACCTTGTGTCTTTTTATTGGGGAGTTGAGGCCATTCATATTCAGTGTGATTATTGAGAGATGATTTTTAATTCCTAACATTTTGACTTTTAGCTTCTGTTTGAGGTAGTGTTTGTTCTTCTTTGCTTAGCTGTTTGCTTGCTGGAAATTATTGTTTCTCTGATTCTGATGTTTATGTGTTAGTTCTTCTTTGTCATTAACCTCTTTGAGTATTTTCTCCACTGCTGGTTTGGAAGACTTAAGTTCTTTCAGCTTCTGTTTTTCATGGAAGGTTTTTATTTCCCTGTTGATTTTGAAAGATAGTTTTGCTGGGTAAGAGAATCTTGGCTGCAAGTTGTTTTCTTGCAGAGTTTGGAATATGTTGCTCCAGCTCCTCCTTGATTTCATGACTTGGTTTGGGAGGTCCGAAGTGATTATAATTGGTTTGCCTCTAAATGTCACTTGGCCTTTACTTTTTCTACCTTTAAGATTCTCTCCTTGACCTCTACATTAATTAATATGATTATTATGTGGCGTGGTGAACCTTTTCTTTTATCCTGTTTAAAGGGTGTTCTGTACCTGTGTGTCAACTTGTTTTTCTATGTTTGGAATTTTTTCTGATATTACTTCTTTGAAGGGATGGTGGTCCCATTGGTTTCAACTTCTAATCCCTCTTCTATGCCTATTATTCATAGGTCAGCTTTTTAAAAATTGGCCCAGATCTCATCAATGTCCAGTTCATGCTGTCAAATTGTTTTTTCTAAATTATCTTCTATGCATTCATTTTTGGATTGATCATCTTCTAAGAGAGAGATTCTATTTTTCCATGTGGTCTAATCTACTGTTTATAGTTTGTAGTGATGGCTTCACTTTAATTATTGCATCTTTCATATCCTTCATTTCCTTCAAGGCTTCTTTTTATTTCTGTTCAGGGTATCAGATTCTGTTTATTTCTTTATTTCTTTCAAGGTCTCTCTGAATTATTTTTGGAAATCCTATATTATTTCTACTATTAAAGATCTGAATTGTTCTTCTGGTAATCTCTGCCATTCTGTGTTGGTGAGTTATTGTGGGGTTGGTTGATTATTGTTTCTTTGCTATTTTTCCTTCCCATGATTTCCATTTTCTTAAGTTTATATCTCTGCTAGCTTTTTATTATATATACATTTTTTATTTCTATTTTATCTCTGTGAATAGTATTGTGTATTGTGTACTGAGTTATGGCTACTCTGGGGCTCCTTCTGTCTGCTGCAATGGTGATATTGGTGGGTTTTAGGTGTTGAAGTCCGGGGTCCTGTTTGTCACTTCTGTGAAGTGGATTTGGCTCAGAGGCATGGCAGTGAGCAGAACAGCTTGTGCCCTCTGTGTTTTTAAGCCTCAATGTGGGAGGTGTTGGGCTATTTCTTATTTCAGTTGAAGTAAGTTTATCCTTGGTGTCTGGCCATCCTTTCTGGTGGTTCCCCTCTCTGGTCCAATCTCAGCAGTGGGGTTTTAGAGGTGCTCACTGGTATACACAAGGCCAGGTTATGTTGGGTTCAATGGTGAAGGTTGAGTGAGGGGGAGAAGTCACAGAAGATATGGTCAAGTAGAATGAGAGTTTGAGTATGGTATGATAATATATGGTAGAGATTAGAGATAGTGGATATATGGTGGTATTATAGTAGTCAGTGTAGGGTATTTAGTTCTAGAGATATAAAATGGACTTTATATAAGACAGAGAAAAAAGAAAAGAAAAAATGTGTTGAAGGGAGGAATATAGATAGGAAATGGGGACAGCTTGTAAAAGGGTGCAGAGAAAGAAACAAAACATAACAAAATCACTGACCATTCAACCAGCCAACCAACTAACCAACCAAACAAACAAAAACCAAGGCAATACAAAACAAAAACAGAATAGAAAACAACAACAACAACCCTGCAAGTATACAAGTACAGAACTGACTTGACCTCTGCAGTCCTCTTGATTCTGCATGGATATTTTCAACTCTTTAATGTCTACTCACTATAGTAGATTTTTGAGCATTTTCCAAGTATTCTTATTTGCTCAGTGATCTATAGTGGTGATGTCCTTTTGTGGACCCACTTGTGAGTCCCCTGTAGTGGTTAGGACCCTTCACTGATGTCTCTCTCTCTGTGTCAGTACAGGCATCAAGTTCCACTGGCGCCTTTCCTGCTGCAGTTTGAGACTCTGAGCTCTCCGCAGGGCCTGTCCCTTTCTCACTCTCTATGTAGGTAGTGGGTGTCACTGGGTCTGGACCCAGTGTAAGCCTGAGGCTCTGTGCTTTCCACAGGCCCTGTGTCTGGGTCTCTCTCTCTCCCTATGCATGCAGCAGGTGTCCAGTCTAATCATGGAGCATTCTCCAGGGGTCCCATAATGCCTCTGTGCCATGTGTGCTCTGGGCCCCTTCTGTGCGTCTGCTCCTATCCAACCAGTACAGGGGAGGAGGGTCAGAGAGTCTCAAACCTTTTGAGTCTATCATTTGCCACAGGATCCCCTGCAGCTGTGCTGTTGTTACCTTACACTTGAGTACTGCTCTGACTCTGGAGGGAGAAGTAAGTTGAGGTGTTATTGCTGCAGGTTCAAGCTGGATGTCCAGGCCTTGGTCTCTGTCGATTGTGTGGGAATATACTGCCTGATTAGGATGTAGAGTTCTGTAGCTGCTTACTCCATATTTGGTCACTGGTTTGCAAACGGTGGTTAGATGCCACAGTATTAGTATTCCAGGCACCATATAGGTGGGTTAAGTTGGCATGACTGGCTGCCAGTGCCTCCTCAGCATGCACACATGCATGGGGTCCTTTGCTGCTCTTCCCTAATCTGCTTTCTGGGTTTTGTTCAGACAGTTCAATTTTTGTTACTTTTTTCCCTGATTTTTTTTTTTTTTTGTCAAGCTGCTTTTACAGCAGTTTTGATTTGAATTTTACAATGACTGAGATGAGGTGTTTCTCTCAGTCGTCATCTTGCTGATCTCCCCCTAAGAACACTTTTTCTTGCTCTAAATCCTCAAGATTCTTTCTTGTTTTTCTAAAAGTTTTATAATTTCCATTTATTTTATATTTAAGCACATGAACCGTTTTGAGTTCCTATTTGCCTAATGTGTGAGGTTTAGGTCAAGGTTTATTTTTTGCTTGCAAATGTCCACTTGCTCTAGCACCATTTCTTGGAAAGGCTGTTTATCCCCCATTAAGCCACTTTGCATCTTTGTAAAAAAGAAATTGAGCATGTATAGATCTACTTTTGGATTCCTGAATTTTAGTCCATTCTCTCTTTCCAATAGTAGAACATTGTGCACTGGGTGAGTTATAAAGAAAAGAGGTTTATTTTAGCTCAAGGTTCTGGAGGTCCAGATTGAGGATGTCACACCAGGTTGATGGCCTTCTTGCTGGTAGAGCCCTAAGATGGTGCTGGATATCACATGGCCAGAGATAGGGACTGTGCATGTGTGTGCATGTCTTTTGGTCTTTCTCCCTCTTTTTATAAAGCCACCAGGATTCAATTATGGGGGCTCCATCCTAAGGACCTCAGCATCTTTCAAAGACCTTGTCTCTAAGCACCACCATCAGGATGAAGTTTCCCCTCTCCTAACACCTCACAGTGGGGATTAGATTTCAACAGTGAAGCCATGGTGGGGGGCACACTCGAATCATAGTAGTTCTTTATTTTGTTCTATCATTCAGGGTCTCAGCCAATATCACACCATCTTGATTACTATAGCTATATAATAAGTCAATATTGTGCATTGATTTCCTAGGGCCTCTGTGACAAATTACAGAGTAGTAAACTTGGTAGCTTGAAACAACAGAAATTAATTTTCTCACAATTTTGGAGGCCAGAGTCTACAGTTTAGGTGTAGGCAGGAAGGGCTGTGCTCCCCTGGCCTGCTCTGGAAGGTTCTAGGGGAGAATTCCTCTTTCTCTCTTTAGCTTCTGGTGGCTGTTGGCAATTCTTGTCTTCCTTGTACTGTGACCCCATTACTTCAGCCTCTGTCTTCATATCATACTCATTCCTATGTATGTCTTCTCTATATATGTGCCCTCAAATAACCTTTGCCTCTCTTTTATAGGGATATAGGTAAGAGCATTTAGGGCCCACCTACATATTTCAGGATGAGCTTTTTCTCTTAAGATTCTTAACTGAATCATATCTTTTTTATGTAAAGCACTATTCACTCATTTGCCATAAATGGTAATATTTATAAGTCCTGGGAATTAGAGTGTGGACATATATTTGTGGAAGCTAATATTTCAGCCCACTTCAATTAGGTACACCAATTCCATTTCATTCTTGTTTATAAACACCATAGATTGTTTTAGCTATTCTAGGGTCTATGATTTTTCAAATAAAAAATTTGAATAACTTTGTATATGACTATAAAAATGCTTACTGGGATATTGAGAGTCATTACATTAAAACTACAGATGAATTTTGGATTAATTGATAATTTTACTGTGTTGAGTATTCCAACCAATGAACATGGTATGTCTCTCTGCTTATTTTGATTTTCTTTGATTTTGTTTTTACTCATTTTGTAGTTTTTAAGTATACGGAGTCGATACAGGTTTAATTAAGTTTATATCTAAATATTTCATTTTCTTTGGAGAGACAGTAAAAGGTACTCTTTATAATTTTTGTTTCCACATTTCATTGAAAGTATATAGATATGCAACTCATTTTCATGTTCATTTTTGTATGCTATGAACTTGCTGTAGTTACTGGTTTGAGGTCTTTTTTTTTTTTTTTTGCAGTGTTGGGGATCAGAGGAGTTTTTGTTTTGTTTTGTTTAGCTATGGAGTTTTCTGCATAAGCAGTTGTGTTATCTGCAAATGGTGAGGGTTCTCTTTTTTCTCTTACCATCAATATTTCTTTTATCCCCTTTGCTTGGCTCATTGAATGGCTGGAATTTTCACTACTATGTCAAATAAGAGTGGTTAAGAGTAGACATCCTTACCTTGCTCCTAGTCTTGCTGGGAAAAATGTGATCTTTTGCAATTAGGATGTTAGCTAAAGTATCTTTTGCAATTAGGATGCAATTAGGATGTCATGCTAAAGTATCATTTCTGTAGTCCAAACTTGTTGAAAGTTTTTATCATAAGTTGGTGCCAGATTTTGTCAAATGTTTTCCTTTATTAATTGAAATGATCCTATGATATTTGCTAAATTACCATATGGATTACGTTGACTGACTTTCAGATATCAAACCAGCACTTTATATCTAGAATAAACCCCACTTGTTTATGTAAATAATTCTTTCATACATTTTTTGGATCCAGGCTACTATTACTTCTATTGAGGAATTTTGTAGCTATGTTCATGAAAGCTATTGTTCTTAAAGAAGCTTTCTTCTTTCTGTTTTTTTGTTATCTATTTCAACTTAGTTTAACATGGTAGTTTGTATTTTTTAAGAAATCGGCCCATTTTTTCTAAATTATTGAATTTATGAGAACAAAGTTGCTTTTGCTATTCTCTCATTTTCTTTTTGATGATTGGTTGTCTATTGCATTATTTCCAAGATTTATAGTGCTTAGCAGGAAGCAACAGGAAGACACATGTCTATACCTTCTTGTCCACACTAAAGTTACTGTTCAACTTTTAATGATATAAAAAAAAATTTTTTTAACCATGCCTTGAGAGAAAGTCTAGTGTATAGTTGTTCCTTGGTATCCATCAGGAATTTGTTCTAGTATCCTCCATAAATATCAAAATTGGTAGATGCTCAAGTCTCCTCCATAAATATCAAAATTGGTAGATGCTCAAGTCTTTTATATGAAATGGTGTAGTATTTATATACAATCTGTACACATCCTTTCACATACTGTACTTTAAATTTCTATATTACTTATAATATCCAGTACTCTGTAAATGCTATGTAAATAACTATTATATGTATTGTTTTTAGAATGTCAAAAAAGGTGTGTGCATGTTCAATACAGACCATTTTTTTCCTCAATATTTTTTACTCGAGTTGGTTAAATCAAGACATAGAACTCAAAGATATGGTGGGTCAATTGTATTCAAGGAACTGTAAGAAAGGGTCTAAAGAGCATTGTGCTAAAGAGCATGGCGTGAGATGGAGTTGGAAAAGTAGGAGGGTCAGGCCACAGAAAACATTATAGCTCATGTTAAAAAGTTTGTATTTTGTTCTAGGTGCTATGGAAACCTCATAGTATTTAGGTAAGGATGACTTAACCCATTTCCAATTTTAGAACAGTCACTTCAGTTTCTATGTGGAAAAGAGGTTTGGACTTAAGAGTGGAAATAGACATAAAACTATTGCCTACTAGACTTAAAGAGAAGTAACAAGATTGGAGATGGGTTTTGGAGATGTTACCTACAGATTTTGTGATGGATTGGTTATGGACTGTGAGAATCACAATTGCCTCTTGAAGTTCTGGCCTCATGAAATTGGTGATGAGGAAAGACAACAAGAAGAGCAGGTGTGAGGAGGATAGCAGGACTTGAAGTTTGAGGTGGATCTTACATATCCAAATAGAGATGTTAAGTAAAAGTTTGTAAATATCAGACCTTAAGCTTAGAATGGACTAGAAGTACAGATATGGGCAATACCAGATCATAGGTACAGGTTGAGCACCCCTAATCACAAATCAAGTTGTTCCACTAAAAAAAAAAAAAGTTTCAGATTTTGGAGCATTTTTGGTTTTCAGATTTTTGGGTTAGGGATGCACAACTGGTTAAGCCTATGAAAATTATTAAAAAAAGAAAAAGACCAAAAACCAGAACCAAAACAAACAACAACAAAAACTCTGAAATCTGAAACATTCTTGACTGGGCATTTTGGATAAGGCATACTCAATCTGTAACATGGGAACTGTGGGGATGCCTGAGATCACTTTGGAGAAAATATTGAGTAAGAAATGTGGAGTGCTGCGTTCAGAGCCCTGAGGCAAACCAACATTTGGTTGTTAGAGAAGGAATGTGCCAAGAAAAATAAGCAGCAGCCAGAAAGAGATAGGAAGAAAGCCAAAAGATTTTTCCCATCTCTATAAGAATTTCTTTCAAAATCTCATCACATTAATCAGCCATAAGGATGATAAACAAAGCACGAAGTCACAAAAACACTCCTCCGCATAATGTAACAAAGTTCCCTAATTATTCAATTACTTTTCTGCCAATTCACCTTAAAAAACTATGTGTAGGAGAAATTCCTATATGCATACACACAAAAATTTGGAATATAAGAATATATCAACAAATTATATCTGATGATGGAATTGCGGATTTTTAAATTTTCTTCACTGCACTTAAAATATTTCCTGTTATAAGTATGTTGGAAAAATTGTTTAAATTTGTTCTATTTATTTTCCTTGGGAGAAAATCATGTTCTATTATTTAGGACAAGGGTAATTATTCTGAGTGTAATGGCACCCCATGATTCTATGATGCATCTTAACTGAATCTTTGAGTTAGATATACATATTTATTTTGTTGCTCTATCTTTTTCTATGCAGGTTTTTTCTATGTAGATTAGGACATAGTTTTTTTTTGTAAAAAAAAAAAAAACAACAAAAAAAACTATGCACCAAACTATGTCTTTGGGACACAATGGTGCACAAAGAATATGAAAAGCAAAGTTAAGTGATCTGTATTTGAATTCTATCTCTGCTGCTTCTCATCTGTTACATGGGATATGTTGTAAAATGTGACTATTGATACATATCTTGAAGAGTAATCTGAGGATCACAATCAGATAAATAGATGAATGGCACAGTCTAGTTCTGGGCATGTGGTCGATTATCAGTGTATG
>PVLC010021209.1:0-28267 GCA_004027655.1 Graphiurus murinus
ACTGGGGATTGAACTCAGGGGCATTCTACCTCCGAGCTATACCCCCAGCCCCATTTTTTATTCTT
The DNA here is from genome assembly GCA_004027655.1 of Graphiurus murinus. Classification (NCBI taxonomy): domain Eukaryota; kingdom Metazoa; phylum Chordata; class Mammalia; order Rodentia; family Gliridae; genus Graphiurus; species Graphiurus murinus. The sequence goes on from PVLC010021209.1 coordinate 66, forward strand.
TATTTTGAAACCGAGTCTCACTAAGTTGCGGAGTGCCTCACTAGGTAGCTGAGGCTGGCCGCGAACCCGGATCCTCCGGTCTCAGCCTCCCGAATGCTGGGATTACAAGCGTGCGCCACCACGCCCGGCTTTTAGGTTAAGATTTTATGTAGGTCAAGCCGGGCAGGATGGCACACACCTGAAATCCCAGTACTTGGGATGATGATGCCCACTCCAATATGTCTGTTCGAATCACTGTATCCGAAATGTCCTTGTCCCCAATCCTCCAGTCTTTTCCTTTTAGACTCTTAGCAGCTGATTATGCTGTTTGCCTTTCCCGAGTCTATATATTCTAACTTTCCATAATTTCTATTTCCATACAAATCAGTTAACTGGGTGCATCTACTCTACTCAAGCTGGGCGTGGTAGTGTACGCTTGTAATCCCAGTACTTGGGAGGCCGAGACAGGAAGACTGCAGTTCAAGGACAGCCTCAGCAAGTAGTGAGACTCTCACTAACCTAGCGAGACCCTGTTTCAAAATAAAAATAGAATGGAGCTGGGGGGGTATGCCCCTGGGTTCAATCTCCAATGCCACATACACTCATACTATACTCTATCCAAGGGAGGGTGTCCTGTCTTTCAAGGCCACTTCTGAACAAAGCTTCTGTCTACTTTGGCTTTTCACTCAGACTTAAGTGACCTACCCATGAACTAAGCCAGGCTGCCTAAATCAGCTAGTCATAAGGAACTCCTCCATGCACCGTAGGCTTTGGTGCAATGGTAGTAGATATCATGGAAGTTGGCTCTAGTTTTTCCCAACTTCCATGATATCTACTGTATCTATATCTACTATATCTATATCTATAGTGCACTTTGGTTCTGGATATACATCTTCCATCTTACAGTGGATTGATTCTAGCCTACCCAACCTGTGATAATGTGTGTCTGACAGTACCTAACTCATGATGAGCAGGTTGGGCTGTATAGTCTCTTGGTTGGTACTCCTTGCTTAGTAGAAAAGCAACAGTTGTTTTTTTTTTAAGTGATTAGTTCTCAGCTATATATGCTATAGCCCTTCTCCAGAACCCTAGGAACATGCATTGTGATTCTCACTGGGGCTCGTCATGAATTCTATATGGAATTATTTTTTTTTTCCACCACTGACACCTTTAATAACAAGGAGCTTCTGGATCATATGACTTAAGTGATAAATCTGTTTACACAAGGCCTAGACCTGCTTCAGAGCTCCTTTCTACTCTGGATCCCATTCAGAGGTGGTCATTTTTCACATCAGCTGCTATGTGGGCCAGTGCAGTACTCATAGGTATGAAATATGCTGCCTTTGTAACCCAAAGAGGCCCGCCAAGTGCTACACTTCCTTCCTCAAATTATTACATGATGTAAAATTTTGTTCTTTAAAAGAGTTGTTTTGACATTCTCTAGATCATCAACCACTGACACATTTTAAAGAAGTGTCACAGCCAGGCATGATGGTACACATTTGTAATCCCAGTACTTGAGAGGCTGAGACAAGAGGATCACAGGTTTGAGGCCAACTTCAGCTACTTAGTGAGGCCCTCTGCAACTTAGTGAGACCCTGTTTCAAAATAAAGAATAAAAATATGGCTGGAGGTGTAGCTCAGAGGTAGAATATCCCTGGGTTCAATCCCCAATACCAAGAGAGAAAGAAAGAGAGAGGGAGGGAGGAAGGGAGGAAGGGTCAGGTCCCTGAATATTCAGAGAGTTTATCTCCAACCCCGTAGAGCCCATGAGTCTACCTCCAGTGGACTAACTACTTTTTTCTCATTGGTCTAATTGGCATGATGTCAGCAATATAGTGGACCATGGTGATTTTCTATAAGATTTCTAGGAAGTGTAGGTCTCTTCACACCATGTTATGACAGAGGATGGGAAAAATCAGTGTAGCCTTGAGGCAAGATCATGAGGGTATACTGTCATCTGATCTGGAATGCAAACTGTTCCAGATTCATTCTCGTTTTTATTCATATTCTCTCTCTCTCTCTCTCTCTCTCTCTCTCTCTCTCTCTCTCTCTCTCTCTCTCTCTCTCTCTCTGTCTCCTTTCTGTCTCTACCAGGGCACTCTACCACTGAGCTATACCCCAGGCCCTTTTTATTTTTTATTTTGAAATAAAGTCTCATTAAGTTACTGTGCTCTGGTCTCAAACTTGTGATCCTCCTCCTGTCTTAGCCTCCCAAGTACTGGGATTTCAGGTGTGCACCATACCCAGCTTCCAGATTCTCTTTCTTATGTAGATGGAAAAGAATGTGTCCACCAGATCTGCATACTAAGTACCCAAAGGCATGATAACTTGCTCTAGCAAAGATACCACGTATGGTCCAGCAAATATAATCAGGGCTTCTGCTTGATTAAGTTTGTGCTACTCTAGTATGGTCCTTTAGGATCTGCCTGATTTTTGCATGAGTCAGACTACCTAGTTAAATAGAGATATGATGGGGAGCACTGCCCTGCATTCTCTAGGTCTTTAAGGATGGAACTACTTTCTACCATCTTTCCCTGGATATTTTTATTGATTTACTAACTTCGAAGGGATAGGGAGGAGTGCAGATTCAGACTGCTTGATCTTCTCCACTATAATAGGCTTAAAGAACCAAGGAGGAACTATAGCAACTTCCAAATATGTCTATTCAGTTCATACATGTAGGGAGTGAGAGAATGACTATTGGCTGGATCCCACTATAAGCCCATCCTTTTTTTTTTTTTTTTTTTTGGTACTGGAGATTGAACCCAGAGGCATTCTACATCCAAGCTACACCACCAGCCCCCTATTTTATTTTTAGTTTAAAACAAGATCTCACTAGGTTGATGAGAGTCTTATTACTTGCTGAGGCTGTCCTCCAACCTGCAATCCTGCTGGCTCAGCCTCCCAACTACTGGGATTACAGGTGTGCACCACACATAGATGGAACATTATACTTTTGACAGCCTCTCTATTCTGAGACATCTCTCTCAGATGCTTGCATGTTCTATCTACCTCCCAGAGCTGGGAAAGCAGTGGTGGTTGTTGAAAAGTAGGGGAGATAGAAGCAGGGAAATCTCTGAATGAGCTATTCCATGCCTCTTTGTACCTCTGATCTCTGAAAACAAAGGAAACAAAACCCAATTAGCAAAAAGCAAAAAAAAAAAAAGAAAGAAAGAAAGATCACCCAGACTATGCCTGCTCTCTGCTTTTTCTCATAATTACTTTGCAGACCTCATATGGTAATGTATTCCTCCTGCAAAGAGGCTGTGGAAAATGTCAGATGATTGATTGTGATGTCCATAGTTGAGAGCATGTGTCTGCTTATTGGCAGTGCTTCAATTCTTCCCTGTCTCTGTATTGTGATCTGAAGAAGAATCTTAGGTTCATGTCTCAATAGAAACCGGTGGGAAAACAAAGGCTTGGAAGTCTTGGGGCACATTTCTCCGGTTGCCTCCATTGTCCATCTCTTTCCTACAGGAACTGGTATGTGGATGAGCCTTCCTGCGGCAGCGAAGTGTGCGTGGTCATGTACCATCAGCCGTCAGCACCTGCTGGCATCGGGGGCCCCTATACATTCCAGTGGAACGATGATCGATGCAACATGAAGAACAATTTCATTTGCAAATATTCCGATGGTAATGAATCCTCTCCCAAGCTGTGTGGCTGAACTCTCAACCTCCTCTCTCATTTCGTAAGCAATTGCTAGTGCTGAGATATGTTACCGGGCAATTGCCGGCAGCAATAAACTTTGGAAATTCTTATAAAGAGAAAAGTCATGACATTTCCCCACTGAGGAGTAATCCTAGTAAAGGAAAGGTTATCAGATACTGAGAGAATGGATAAAAAAAGAAAGAATCTAATTCATATGTGATAAAGCCAAGTTTCTGAGAAATCCAGAAAGAAAAAGCCCTCTCTATAGACAAGCACAAATCCCTGCATGTTCCACATGTGAGGTTGGCTTTAAGAGCTTGCAATAAACTGACCATTGCTCCTATACATCTTCTAACAGCCATGTCAGATTATTTTCTCAGAATTTAAGGAAGCATGCTAATGACCAGCGGATGTAGATGATAAAGTACACCAGTTTCAATGGCACTTGGCAGAAATAGCAGGCACTCTGATGACCAAGTTTAAGCTCCCCAGACCACTCCCTGTCTATGCCTGGCAAATTCAACTTGCATTTTCTTCCATATCTTCAAGGGTTGCAAATTGGCAACAAGCCCATGGTCTCACTCTGCAGAAGTTTCTCAGACTCCTTTATTATGACTGACTTAGATTTAAATTTAAACTGATTCTTGATCTAACACTGATGTTTCTCAGCTTCCTGAAGCCAATTGCTTGGCTCCAATTTTGTATTCTTTCCTGACAAGAGTAGAGTGACTTGTTAGTTATATCTAGTTTAGGACTAAATAATCCTGTCATTTAAAAATTTTTTGACTGAGACTATAATTTGGGGGCAATTTGTGCTGCTAAGAGATGTTTTTCCTCCCTCCTCACCCCCTCCAGTGAAGTCTTCTCTCCAGTGGCCTGGCCCTCCCCACTATACAGAGTTGTTTCCGGCTGAGAAAAATTGTAATAACTTGGACTGGCTTGGCAGGTCACCTTCTCAGAATAGTGAAAGCAAAGCATTTGTTACCAACTGGCTTTCCGCCATTTTTATTAATTATATCTTATTAGCTCCATGGTTTAAGTGTTTGTACTTCTTAACATTTTTTGAAGTGTGAGATTCTGAAGTTTACTTTAGTATCCTTTTATTTTTAAACTTGATACTTTTCTAAAGGAAATAATATTCTTCATTACTTTTGCTATTATCTATATTAGTTAGAGTTTTGGCCAGAAAAAGATGACACAATCATGGGTTTAATAAGGATAGTATAATACAAAGGATATTTGCAGAAGTGTATACAAAAACATGGTAAAGTACCCAACAACTAGCTACCCTAGAGGCTATTGCCACTCCTAGTCCTAAAAGGACAAAGGGAGAGAATCACTTTAGCAGAATCCAGAGAAAGTGTGAGGCCATGAAAAAGGACCCACATGGCAGAAATGGTAACTACAGAGTGCAGCTAAACTATGCTGATATGGAAGGGGTGTGAGGGATGAATACTGTGGTCTCTCTCCTCCTACCCTCTGAGCTCTTGCCTTTACTTCCCATTGGCTAAGTCCAACCAGAGACCAAAGGACAAGGGGGCCCCAATAAAACAGTCCATAGAAATCAGCCTCCCAGAACACATTCCCCTTTATGTGGTCACCCATTCTCAGAATAAGTTCATATGTCTTAACATGCCAAAAAAGAGTCGGCTTGATCAGCCTCAATTCTCACCACTCTAACTCCTCTCCTCATCCTACTCTAATACCACTACAGTCCCCCAAGGGCACTTAACTGCTATTTCCTGAGTATGGAGCACCCTCTTCTCTCTCCCAGTCAATTCATTCTCACCCTTCCGGTTCAGATTAAGCATCTCCTTCTCTCATGACAACTTAATGCAACAAGTGACTATGGATTAGATCCTAGACGACGACAATGATGATGATGATGATTTTCTATAAATAACATTATCAGGACAATTGACAGAATGTGAATAAGATCTGTAGATTAGATAATAGTGTGTCAACATTGCTTTTGATCACTGCACTGTGGTACAGTGTTAGAGAATGTCCCTCTTCCTGAATCAGTAGGAATAAAAGGGCACCAGATCTATATCTTCCTCTCTGGAAAAAAGCTGCATATGTTTATGTGTTCATATAAATATATGCAGCTATGTGTGTATAGTCATTAAGACACAGAGATAGATAAGTGCATAAATATAGAGAATTATTAAGTAAACAAAATATGGTAAGTAATAAGGTAAAGACTATATGAGAATTCTCTATATTGTTCTTGCAACTTTTCATAAATCCAAAATTATCTCAAAATAGGAAGTTAAAAAATAATTTTCTTCAAGAAGCTTTCTAGGACCCCTCAAGGGTTAGATGATCCTCCTTGTGAGAATCAGAGCTCCTTATATTCACAGTACATGAACTGCCTGTTTACAGGTTTGTCCCTTTCACTACTGAGTTGGCATAAAGATGAAAGAGAAAGAAAAACTTGCCAGGCATGGTGGCCAATGCCTTTAATACCAGTACTTGGAAGGCTGAGATAGAAGGATCACAAGTTCAAAGCCAGCCTCAACAATTTAGTGAGACCATGTCTCAGAATAAAAAATATAAAGGGCTGAGGTGTAGTTCAGTGGTAGAACACCCCTGGGTTCAATCTCCAGTAACACACACACAGGCACACACACACACACACACACACACACACACACACACACACACGAAAGCCTAGCAAAATAAATCTAGGAGGGAGGCTAGTCTTTATGCAGAAGCAATTCTTTTGACTTAACCTGACCAGTTCCTAATTTCTGGTAACAATAAAACTTATAACAATAATAAAGTTTATTGGAAATGATTGCCATACTCTAATTTTATTCTGATGGCAGGAAATTTTAGTTATCATTTTTGCTTTTGTTTCTTTCTGCTGCAGAGAAACCAACAGCTCCTTCCACAAGACTTGGAGGTAAGGCTGTCATTTGAGACTTGGCTTAAGCTGTTTCACAGCTCCTCTTCATAGAGTAGTAACCATCAATCCTTTAGGCCAGATTATTCAACACAAATACCACTGGTGTTCACCTAGACAATTTGGACAGGAATATGCCACACTCAGCCATGACGTCTAGTCCATTCTTCTCACTCTCTGGTATTGTCTATCTCTCAAAGCTGAAAGACAACATCTGAAAATTCAGTTTAGGATGTTACTTATGATTATTAACAATATGAAGATAATAATTTAATCTAATGGGGCAAAAAATGAGCCAAACTGATTAGAAATATTGATTATTTATGGTCCTAGCCTGAGTCACTGGCCCTTCCCCTGGGCACCCCAGCACTTTATGTGGCTCAACATCAGCAGCTTGTGGGTTGTTTTGGTGCCTGATCCTTGGCAGCAGCGACTCACCAAAAAGATGAAGACAATAAAACGTCTCAGCTAGCAAATCCAAACCTTTACTTTTCTGTTTGTAAATGTCACTCATCAAATTGCTACTGCTTTTTTGCATCCCACCTTAAACATGGTGGGACCTCAGAGAATACCTGGATTATGGTTCCTTTCTCTCACGTTCTCAATTAAGTCCCTATGTCTCTCTCCAGATGAGGGAACAGAGCCAGCAACACCCATACTTCCAGAGGAAACACAAAAAGAAGATTCCAAAGAAACATTTGAAGAAAGTAAAGGTATGTGCAGAGCTTACTTGAGGAGAATAGATAATGGGATGCCCTTGATTACATATTACTCATGCTTACATTCCCTGCTTTGTTCTTCCCACAGCTCCTTAAAAACAGAATTAGAAAGGACATCTGTGAATTTACAAAAATTGTGCTAAATGTTAGGTTTCATCAGTGAAATGTGCATACGGATCTATCCTGAGACAGTTGGGGGGATCAGAACAGACAGGAAGGAAGATATTTGCACGAAGACAAAGCCCATGGGTCACGAGTGTGAGGGATTGGAATGGGTAAGATAGGGACTAAGAGAATGGATGTAGAGAAATAAGAGCAGATAGACCCAAGCCATGATGTATAATATCTGTGATCAATATTCATCTGTGAAACAGAGGAAGTAAACCAAAACACTTAAACTGTTAGATCGTAAAAGGCAAAAGAAAATGGGGTGATAAATTGGAGTTCTAATGAACTTACAGCCTCACTCTCATCCTGAGTTTCAAGAGGGAAATTTGGGTCTTTGTTACTGGGCAAAATTTTTTTTTAAAAAATCACTTAATTTCTCTGTGTTTCAGTTTAATCATTTGCGTAATGGAAGTAATAATATTTTTCTTACCTATCTGAGAGCATTACTGTGTTCATAAAATAAAATGGAATATTGTAGTACTGCAATTCATTTCTGACATTAACCACCTAAGCTAGCACAGACCCCCATAGCTTAAAAACACAGGCCCTCACTTCTAACATTACCCACAAGTTTGGGAGTCCTCAGACCACATGCACTTCTAACCAACTGGCTGCAAACTCAAGGATGCCCACACTCCCTCTCAGATTTGGCAATTTACTAGAACAGCTCGTAGATCTCAGGAAAACACTATATTTATTCATTTTATTTTATAGGGCACAAGTCAAGAACAGCCAGATGAAGAGAACATAGGGTGAGGTCTAGGAGGGTTCCAAATGAGGCTCTTTCATGTCTTCTGAGAGAGTTGGGATTTTATCATCTTCTTCCTGGTACGTTAATGTTTACACCAAACAGGAAGCTAACTGATCTGATCATTGGTCCTGTGGTACAACTCCATCTCCAGAGGCAGTCAGGCTGATTCTACCTGGCTGAAAACGCCCACCCTATCATCACTTGGTTGGTATTCTGTTGTGCCCAGCCCCCATCCTGAGACATGTCCTTCCATTAAACTCTGGTGCCATCTGAGAGGTTCATGAATAACAAAGTCAATCCTATTGCTCGGAAAATTCCAAGGATTTAGAGGTTCCCTCCCCGGAGCCAGGGACAAAGGCCAACAATGTGTGAAAGTACTTTGAGAAAAGAATGAAGTGTTGTGCAAAGGTGGGTAACATTTTATTGCTCATTCTTATTATACCATATTTAAAGTGGATTTTTAAAGTGTGTTTGTTTTTTGATGGTTGTTAACGTTTGCAGCCTCAAAATAATTTTTTTTAAAAAAAGCAACAGTCATGGTATGGTTGGGAATTTGGATAAGTGGGAGTAGGAATAGATTTAGTCTCCAATCTTTGGTATCTCCCTAAGTCTGATCTCTGGTTCTAAATCTTCAAAGACTAAAAAATTCACAAAAGCAGATATCTAGCTACTTTTCTTAGTCACTGATCATGGACCCAACTAAATCCAGTAGGTCTTAGTTAGAAATGTTGGGAAGGATTTCCTGTGCTCTCTGTGACCATCTCCTTCCTGATCACAACACTGGGAATTTTGGCTTCTTTTTCCCTTCCTCTCCCCACCCTCACATTGAGAACTGCCATGCCTGTCCTCAGATGCAAAGTCATCAACACTGCACCAACAGCCCCTGCTTTGGTAACGAGAAGGATGAGAAAAAAAAATTTTTTTTTTTTTTTTGGTACTGGGGGTTGAACCCAGGAACTTTCTACCTCTGAGCTACACCCCCGCCCTTTCAAGTTTTTCATTTTGAAGCAGGGTATCACTAGGTTGCTGAGAATCTCGCTACATTGCTCAAGCTGTCTGTCCTCAAACCTGCAATTCTCCTGTCTCAGCCCCCCAAGTACTGGGATTACAGGGATGCATCATCATATCCATCTAAAAAATTTTTCTTTTAAATTAGCAAAAGTGACCTTTTAACATCTGCAAGAGACCCAAAAATTTAAACTTATTTTCATTATTACTTGGGGTACCTGGACAGGAAGAAAATGTTCAACTGTTGAAACTAGAAGGCTGCTAACTGGGTAACTGTGCATCAATCTGCTAGGAATGTGCTCTTTGGAATACTCTTTGTTGATTATGCTTTTCAAAGTCTGGTTCGAATCACATGTATGCTTGCACGCACACACACACACCACCACCAGTGCTGATTGTGTGCTTTTCTTCTTTTCAGAAGCTGCCTTGAACCTCGCCTACATCCTAATCCCCAGCATCCCCCTTCTCCTCCTCCTTGTGGTCACCTCAGTTGTATGTTGGGTTTGGATCTGTAGGAGGAGGCAAGTAAAATCTTCCCCGTATAAACCTTTGTGTCCCCTGTACTCTGCGGTTTGGATGTTGCCCTGTTTACTTCATTAAAAGCCATGGCAGCTCCAGGAGGATGACCACTGCAGCAGACAGGAGAGTAAATCCTCTACATGCTCTGAACATTCAGAAGCTTAAGTATGTGCACCTAGTTGTGATTAAGAGAGGGATCTTTATTTCTGTGTGTGTGTGTGTGGATCATTTTGAACAACTTGAAGGGTGAAACTGTGTTATTCACTCCCCGTGTATCCATCCACATATCACCCATCAAAGGTGCTCTTGTGAATACAGACTGTCATTCCAAAAATGCTTGTTGAGTGAGGAAAGACTAGTGGGCCATGGGAAAAATGACCATTCCAGAGCATCCTGGTAAACACCTGAAACGGAGCCACTTAATTGACTTCTTAAAAATTGAATACAAGAGTGGATTGCCACAAAACAGCTCTACCTAGTACCCTAGACAGGCTCTAATTATGGCCAGGATCATGCGCCCCCATTTTGTAGATACACTGAACTGCTCTCAGCTACCTTTTCATTTCCCATGGTCATGGTATACAGAGGAGAGGGCTCTATTCTCATTTTACCACACAAAAACCAAGGTCTAACGGGGCATGGTGGCAAAGGCCTGCAATCCCAGTACTTGGGAGGCTGAGACAAGAGGATCTCAGGTTCAAGGCCAGCCTCAGCAACTTAATGAGATCCTGTTTTAAAAATAAAAAATAAAAAGGACTGAGGGTGTAGTTTGGAGGTAGAATACTCCTGGGTTCAATCCCCAGCACCAGGAAAAAAAAAAAAAAACACCCTAAGGTCTAATTTAATTTTTTTTGGCTCCCTTAGATGTCTAATCTGAGACTAATTGGTAAGAATCCAATGTAGTTATCTAATAACTTCCTTAAGGGATTATATTATTATTATTATAAGGTTTAAAGCAATGAATACTTGCTCAATAGGCATATAGTGGACTTAAAAACATCAGCCATTATCATGATAATTTTTACTAGTTATTTTCTTTCAATCTAAAAGTAAAATTCAGTTCAAAAATTACAAATATACAGCTGGACATGGTGGTGTACACCTGTAATGCCAGTTCTTGGGAGGCTGAGACAGGAAGATCATAGGTTTCAGGCCAGTCTCAGCAACTTAATGAGGCTGTTAGCAACTTAGTGAGACCCTGTTTCAAAATAAAAAATAAAATAGGACTGGGGGTGTAGCTCAGAGGTAGAACACCCCTGGGTTTAATCCCTAGTACCCCCCACACAAAATACATATATATGTTATATATATGTATTTTATAAATACATATATGTGTATATATTTTTTACACACACACACATATATATACATATATATATATATATATATATATATATATATGTATATATAAATGTTTTCCAACTGCTTACTCTGCAGTTGTTTTGTGTGGAGGAAGGGGATGCTAGGCATTGAACCCAGGAGCATTCTATCTCTGAGCTACACCCTCAACCCTATATTTATTCATTATTTTGAAACAGGATCTCTCTCTAAGTTGCTGTGAGTCTCACTAAATTGTCAAGGCTGGCCTCAAACCTACAATCCTCCTGTCTCAGCCTTCCAAGTATTGGGATCACAGAAGTATGCCACCATGCCCAGCTTGCAATTGGTTCTTGATTTTCCTTCCTTCCCCTGTTTAGTACCTCACCAGGATTTGAGAATTGTAAATTCTGAAACTGGAATCTATCTACCCCAAGGATTGAAAACTTTTTTTTTTCTTTTTTTTGGTACCACAGACCCTTGCAGCTATCTGGTGAAGTCTATGGCCTTTTCCAAGAACAATTTGTTATTATTACTATATTTTTAATACTGAGGATTGAACCCAGGGGTAATCTACCACTGAGCTACAACCCAAGCCCCTACCCCTTTTTTAAAATCTTGAAACAGAGTCTCATTAAGTTGCTAGGGCTGGCCTTGAACTTTGTGATCCTCCTGTCTCAGCCTCCCCAGCACTAGGATTTACAAGCATATGCTGCCATGTATAGCTCCAGAACAATATTTTTAAATGCATAAAATAAAATACATTAGGCCAGTGTGGTGGTGCAATTTGCTGACTGCCTGGGGGTTACTTCCTCTCGCCTCAAGAGGAAGCATAAGGATATTCTCAGGGGATATTCAGTTGCTTGGTCTCCAATACTCAACCCTGGTTTCCTCTCCTAGAACACGGGAGCAGGCCGACCCTAACACAAAGGAGCCGCACACCATCTGGCCCTCTCCTCACCAACAACACAGCCCAGACCTAGAGGTTTACGACGTCATAAGAAAACAGAGTGAAGCTGACTTAGCTGAGCCCCGGCCAGACCTGAAGAATATTTCATTCCGGGTGTGTTTGGGAGAAGCCACTCCGGATGACACGTCTTGTGACTATGACAACATGGCTGTGAACCCTTCCGAGAGCGGGTTTGTGACTCTGGCGAGCGTGGAGAGTGGATTTGTGACCAATGACATTTATGAGTTCTCCCCTGACCAAACGGGGAGGAGCAAGGAGTCTGGATGGGTGGAAAATGAAATATATGGATACTAGGACGCATGAGAAAAACTTGAACAGACAAGAATGGGAAAGACATGAGAAGCAAAATTCTCTTGTTTTCTACAAGGGAAGTACTCAGGTCTATGAAAATGCTCAAATCGGGCCCTGGGGGTGAGCATGTAATCCCCAGTCATCCTGTTGGGTTCTGGCTGTATCCCTTATCCCAACCTCTCACCCAGCTGGACCCTAGGAGAAAGAACCTTGTCCAGGGGCTGGCACCCAGTGGAGTCTCAAGAAATGTCAGCAGATTTGTTGTATCTGGTTTTGAAAGGACAGTGTTTTAACTGGCAGGGATGAAGGTCGTGGCTGTGGAGCTTGGAAACCTCTAGGTTCTGTCACACATCCTCATAAAAAGACAGAAGCCAGAATCTTTTCAAAGCCCACATATGGAAGCCTCAGACTAGCCTGCCCATGAGCAATTCTCAAATCTGTTGTTTTTTTGGTTTTGTTTTTTTTTTTTTTTTTCAAAGAATAAAATCAAATAAAAAGCAGGAAGCAGAATGTTAGTCAGTCTGTATCTACAGCGTTTCCTTTGCATGTGGTCTCAGGGGACTTTTTATTTTATTTTTTCTCCTGACATCTAAACTTGGAAATATCCAACTTGGAAATACTTTAGAAACTAAAAATGAAGTTCGTGCCTGTGCCTCTAGGCCTATTTGTGCTCCCTGCCCTCATATTACATGTTCTGTTTGCATGTTTATTTTACTGTGGCATTGACATATTACTAATAATGATAATATTCCAATTTTATTTTGGGGCCATGACTATTTCAAATGCTTTTGGCCTCAAATCCAGAGAAAAGTTTTCTGGCCCAGCAACAGTCATATACACTTTGAAGGTCTGAAAGCTATTATTTAAATTGCCAGAAGATGACTATGTAATCATCAGCTTAATAATCTTATTTTAACCTTTCCTCTGACCATTTTTTTTTATAGTTTAGCAACCTTATCTCATACATGGAGCCCCAAACTGGACAGTTAACCAGTCTGGGTTGGAGCAATATTAAATGCAGTGGACTGTAACCACTGCCCAACTGTCTATCCTTCCTACCAGGGCAGAGAACAGGATGAATAACAAAAATGCCATTTCTGCCTATTTGTGGAGCATGTTTTGTGGAGTTACAACACTTTAAGCAAAAGCAGTGAGCACGTGGTCTGTACTGATTCACTGCTGTAAAATGTGCAAGTTCTCATTTTGCCTGTTGGCTCCACAGTGTGTCTCTTGATTTTTCACCATGCCCCTTAACTCTGGGCCCTGTTAGGCTGCAAGCTCCATGAAGGAGGGGTCCCATCTGCCCTCTGCACTCACCTTCCTGCAACTGTGACAGCACCATGCAGAGTAGACAGGGCCATTGTCTGCTGAATGGATGCTCAATGATTCTTTCAGGCTGACGTAAAAGGGCCTAAATATTTCAGCTGAAAGTTGGTAGGACCTGTTTTTCACACATCTACTGGGTAGAGGAGGTAACTGAGTAATTTTTGTTTGAAAAGAACTGCTGCAGGCCGGGTGTGGTGGTGCACGCTTGTAATCCCAGCATTTGGGAGGCTGAGACTGGAGGATCCGGGTACACCGCCAGCCTCAGCTACCTAGTGAGACACTCCGCAACTTAGTGAGACACTGTTTCAAAATAAAGAATAAAAAATAGGGCTGGGGATATAGGTTGGAGGTAGAATGCCCCTGAGTTCAATCCCCAGTATTGCAGAAAAAAAAAAAAAAAAGAACTGCTGCTGCCTAGAAAGAAGGAAGCACAGTAATAAGTAAACAGAAGCTGCTGTGTTAACAATGTCATTATGTCACAAAACCTAAAATGAGGACCCTTTCTTGTTTTTTTGGTTTGGTTTGGTTTTTATTGTTTCTTTTTTTTTTTTTTTTTTTTTTTTTTTTTTTTTATACTGGGAATTGAACCCAGGGACATTCTACCACCGAGCTACACTCCCAGACCTTCTTATTTAGGGGTTTCTTTCTCTCTTTTTTTGTACTAGGGATTGAACCCAGGAGCATTCTACCGCCGAGCTATTCCCCCCAACCCATTTATTTATGTATTTATTTGTTTGTTTGTTTATCTTTATTTAGAAACAGGGTCTCACTAGGTTGCGGAGGTTGGCCTCAAACCTTCGATCCTCCTGTCTCAGCCTCCCAAGTACTGGGATTACATGCGCGGCACCACCATATCCTGTTCTGATCCTTTTTCCATAAAGAGAAAGACAAGAACATTTAACAAAACTTGAAGGAGGTCTGAGGATTAATTTGTAGGAATGTATCATACTAACTTCCAGATTTCTATGGTTACATTGAGGTTACTTTCTAAGAGGCTGTCCTTGTTTGTAGGAAACACATTAAAGCATGAAGGGATGATAGGACCTCAGGTTGGCAACTTACTCTCAAACAATTTGGGGCTGGGCAATATTCTATGCACTGTACTTGCAATTGTCTCTCTTAGTTGGAAATTCTTTTAGGAAAAGCATTTGCAACCATTGGTACTGTATGTAATTACTGGTAACATATTACTGTACCCCTCACATACAAGCTCAACACACCAGTTTGTCATGATGTTTTGGTTGTAAGCATCTGAGAGTCTCTGATCCAAGACAAAAATGAATCACTGATAAAGCTATCAATCAACACGTTAGCTCCAGGCTCAGGCTCAGCTCCCAAACCCCACCTCTGCCATTCCCTTGCAGACTACAGGGAGCGGTGATGAGCACCCCTGCAGAAACGAGTTCCAAGATTCCTGTTCTTCAAGATTTCCCATCTCTCCCCTGTGAAAAACACAAACCAGCATGGTGGCACACGCTTCTAATCCCAGTACTTGGGAGGGGGATGTGGCCAGCCTCAGCTACTTAGAGAGGCCTTCTGCAATTTAGTGAGACACTGTTTCAAAATAAAGAATGAAAAATAGGACTGGGGTCGGGCATGGTGGTGCATGCTTGTAATCCCAGCATTTGGGAGGCTGAGACTGGAGGATCTGGGTTCACGGCCAGCTTCAGCTGCTTAGTGAGGCCCTCTGCAACTTAGTGAGACCCTGTTTCAAAATAAAGAATAAAAAATAGAGCTGGGGCTGTAGCTTGGAAGCAAATGCCCCTGGGTTCAATCCCCAGTAACGCAAACACATACACACACACACACACACACACACACACACCGGTTGTGTGATCTGGACGAGAAACAAATAAACCCAAAGTGTCTTCTAGTCCTTAAATTACTTGATTTCAATATTATTTTTTCTAAATTATTATTGCACATGGCATGCCCACATAACTTCTGAACTTGTTCTAAGAAGTACCTGAGTGTGGAGGTAAAGGTACCAATGAAGGCCTAGGAAACTATATTTCCAGAGATGGAGAAGCAACAAGGCCAGCTATTATGCGTAGTCTTTCTTTTTTTCTTTCAAGAACAGTAAATAATTACTAATTGTTGAGTAATTTTAGAGTTATATTTAGGGTGATCATTAGATCATTATAAGGTTAGGGTTGAGGTTGGGGTTAGGGTTAGGGTTTGGTTTAGATTTCTTGTTAGGGTTTGGGTTAGGGTTAGGGTTCAGGTTATGTTTAGGATTAGGGTTAGGGTTAGGGTTAGGGTTAAGCTTAGCGTTGAGTTTGGGGTTAGGGTTAGTGTTGAGTTTGGGATTGTGGTTAGGTTTATTGTTGCATTTAGGGTTAGTGTTAGGGTTAGGCTTGAGTTTGGTGTTAGGTTTAGGGTTAAGTTTAGGATTGGGATTAGGGTTGAGTTTCAGGTTAGAGTTAGGGTTAGTATTGGGTTTAGGGTTAGAATTAGGGTTTTGTTTAGGCTTGTGTTTTGTGTTAGAGTTGAGGTTTAGATTTAGGGCTAGCATTTGAGTTAGTGTGAGTATTAGCATTAGAACTAGTTTTGTTTTAAGATCAGGGTTAGCATTAAGATTGTGTTAGAATTAGAGATAGGATTAGTTTTTGAGTTAAGATTATTTTTAAATTTAAGGTTAGGTGAGGATTAGTGTTAGGTTTAGGTTAGGTATGGTTTGTGTTTCTGGTAGGATTAGTATTGTGGTTGCATTTACCATTAGGGTCATGTTAGTGTTAGGGTTATGTAAGTGTTAGGGTTAGATATGGGTTTACAGTTAAAATTTAGGCTTGGATTAGGATTAATGTTAGGGTAAGGATTAGGTTTTGTGTTAGTGTTAGGGTTGGCTTTATAGTAAGGGTTAGGGTTAGGGTTAGGGTTGTGATTAAGTTTAGCATTAGTGCCAGGGTTATAGGTAGGGGTAGGTTTAATGTTAGGGTTGGGGTTAAGGGTTAGGTTTAGGGTTTGAGTTAGGCTTGAGGTTCTTGTTCAGGTTAAGGTTAGTGTTAGGGTTTCAGTTTTGTTTAGCATTAGGGCTAGGGTTAGACTTAGGGTTATTGTTAAGGTTAAGATTAGGGTTAGGGTTTATTTTGAGTTTGGGATTAGGGTTAGGGTTTAAATTAGCCTTGCGGTTGGTGGTTTGGGTTAGAATTTGGATTAATGGTGTGATTAAATTTAGCGTTAGGGCTAGTGTTAAGAGTTTGGATTCGGGTTAGTGATAGGGTTTGGGTTGAGTTTAGGGTTAGTATTCACGTTGATGTTAGAGTTAGTTTTAGGGTTAGGTTGCAGGTTGAGGTTAGATTCTGAACAGCAGAAAGTAATAGTGATTGATGACAATGGGTCATCTAAGCATGGACACCAGGAGAAATTTTCCAAAGTAGAAGAATACTTGATATAAGACTTCAAAAAATACAAACTTATTATATGTGTGTGTATTACCCTACTGAGTAGATACTTGAGAGCTTTTCATGATTAGTTATATGTATGTTTTATTTTAATTTATTAATTAATTTATGTATGTATTTATTTGGTATTGGGATTATTTATACCCAGGGCCATTCAACCTCTGAGCTACATCCCCTGCCCTTTTTTTTTTTGAATTTTGAAACATGGTCTCACTGAGTTGCTGAAGCTGGCCTCAAACCTGCAATCCTCCTTTCTTAGTTTCCCAAATACTGGGATTACAGGCATAAGGCACTACACATGGCTCAGTTATATATTTTAATTAACAAATTTTATATCCCTTCTAGAGCTCAAAGTTTGCAGTGTTCTGTTTTCTGTTCCTATAGGCACAATGTTTGGTTTAAATCGGGATCAAATAAAATTTGTAACTGACAGTATTGGTGTATCGAGGGAGGCCCATGACCATGTCACAAGATACAATTTAGCTAGGAAGCCGAAGGCTGCTTTAATCATTTATACCACCAGGTGGCAATGCTAGGATTCCATAGAAATTTTATCTATTTCTAACTTCAGTTTCTGGTAAACAATTTCCTACACTTATAAAGAGAAGGGGAAGTAAGTATATATGGAGAGATAAGATACTACAATGAAGTATTTTAAAATCCCTGGTTCCAGGGTGTCTATGTTCCAAGTCCTATTTCTACCACTTACTGGCTGTGCAATCTTGAATAAATTTCTTCATTATTTAAGCCCCAGTTTCCTTATCTCTAAAATGAGGGAAACATTACCTACCTGGAAGTGGTACTGTGGAAATAAAGGTTACAAAATATGTGCAATGCACTTGGTATATGTAATGAGTTAAACTGTGTACACCAACCACCCTCTCCTTCTCCCCTCCCCCACCATATGACCTTTAAGACAGTCTTTGCAGATATTAGCTGAGATGAAGTCATTAGGGTGGAATCCTAATCCAATGACTGGCATCTTTATAAAAAGGATGGATACAGTCATGCACACAGGGAAAACACCACATGAAGATGAAGGCAGAAATCAAAGTGATGCTTCTACAAGCCAGGGAATTGCCAGCAGATCACCAGAAATCAGGCAAAAGTTATAGAAGAAAGTCTCTCTCACGGCCCTCGGAAGGACCCAACTCTACTGACACCTTGATCATGGACCTCCAGAACGGTGAAAAAAAGAGATGTCCTATGTTGAAGCCATCCAGTACTTTCTCATGGCAGCCTTGGCAAACTAATATAGCACATGATTTAAGTGTTCATTAAATATTAGGTAGTATTGGCCTGGTACACTGTACTAAGACAATGTATTTTTTATTGTAAACTATAGTTCATTTTCCAGCTATCATGGATTTATATTTCCTGTCCCCCCCCCCCCAAGATGTGACATTCTGGGGAGCAACCGAGAGTGAAACTAGGAGGGCAACTTGAAAGTCACAGGGAGGGGGGTTTCCATGAAACACGGCCACCTGCAGTGAGCCCTGTAAGGCTTTCGCCCTCAAGAGGCCCACGGAGAGGCCACCAGACCTCTAGACTGGGGGTAGGATTTGGAGACTCCAGATGTATCTGAGCCCCTCTATCATGTGCTGGAAGGAGCTAGAAGAAGCCAATATAGGTATTAGTTCCTTTTATCAGAGAGCGCTACTCTGCCTGCTGGCTGGAAGGTTGGATGTGATAGTCTATGGCCCTCCAGTGCATGCATTTCAGCCATTCCCCTTTGAACAAGTAGAAGCTGGGAAAAGGAAGGCAGCAGAGGTTGGTGGCAATTTGTTTCTTTTTCTTTGCTAAAATCTAGTGTTTCTAACTAGTTTTATTAAAGACTAAGATGAGCTAAGTGGGATGAAGGCCCAGGCACTCTACCCTATGTCTCACACCTCCTCACTATTTCACCCCAAGTCCCAGGCCCCAAGGCGATGAATAGGAGAGGTGAACAAATGGAGCTGGAGTAGGCAGTCCTGCAAGTCATACTTGGCAGGAAACTCACCCCAACTCTTCTCATCTGCAGCCTCAGAAACATACTGGACCCTGTTGGGTAAGCTGGACCTGTTGCTGTCAACAGGTGGATTTGGAACTGACTCTTATGCATCTCATAAAGAGAAAACAGGAGGGAAGGAGGGAATATATATATATATATATTATTTTTTAACTAAATATAACGAGAAACAGAGTGGTCTCAAATGCCCCACATCTAGATTGATGCCACAAATTGTCTCCAAAACAGATACGAGCCTCAGATTGGATTGGATTTTGTGTGTACCTACATGGGTTGTATGTATGCACGTGCAGGCACACACCCACAAGCATGCCGGAGACTGAAGCCACAACCAAGTGCATGTGTGCTCTACAACTAAAATACACCCCCAAATTTAACATGGACTGAGCGTTAAATAAAATTAAAGATTTATCCTTGTTTTTATTAGGCATGATAATGGTATAGTGGTTTTGTGAAAATAAAAGGTTTTATTGGATAATAGTGTGTATACAACAAAATGACCTGTTTCTTGGATTTCCTTTAAAATATGCTAGCAAGGAAAAAATGGTGGGAAGATGAATAAAACAAGATTAACAAATTGTTGATAATTATTTATTTACTTAATTTTGTGGTGCTGGGGATGGAACCCAGGGATATTCTACCGCCACGCCATACCCCCAGCCCTATTTTTATTCTTTATTTTGAATCAGGGTCTCACCAAGTAGCTGAGGTGGCCGCAAATCTGCGATCCTCCTGTCTCAGGGATTACAAGCGTGAGCCACCATCCCTGGCTGGATAATTTTTTAAAATGAGTGAGAGATACATGGAAGTTCGTTGTTTTATTCTCCTCACTATTATTTATATTTGAAAGTTCCCATTAGAAAGTTTTCAAAATAAAAAGGAGAAAGAAGAAAAAGAACTATAAGTCTTTTGACCTATAGACCTCAATAGAACTAACTATAGGTCCTACTGAGAGGGGAGTTCTGCTGACAGTGAGGGACAAAGGTTCGGAAACTCCACTGAGTTCCTCCTACCAGAAAATAATACTAGAGTGGCACAGAGAGAACACTAGAACTAGTTTATCGAACATTTACCTAATGCCACCTCCACCAGGCACTGGGGTATGATGAACTAGAAAGATAATAATTCACAGAGAAGCTACTCGGTGCCAAGCACTTCCACCAACATCCCCTCTTGTAATCCTCATAGCAGTATTGCTCAGAAAAGTAGAGATTATTTTTATCAGTGAGTCAAGATCACCAACCAGTAAGGGGCCTGTGGTTTTTGTTGCATATTCCACAAAGAGCCAAGCTGTGTATCCCAAAGCAAATGCAACTGGGATGTAATTGTTCTTTTAAATTTGTATTATTTTGCTTTTATATTTATGTACGCACATGTAGAAATTACTTGCTTTTTTTTTTTTCAAATAATACCCCTTCCATTTATTCACTGACACATTTCTTCACCTTCTGTGTCTCCAATACTGTAGACACAAAGACAAATCTGGCCCTGCCCTAAAGCTGCTCACAATTCAGCCGGGAAAGCACACCTGGAAATAAATAAATGTCACTGTATATTACATGCTACCATCAACATACATCAAAGTGGCAGCTGCAGCACACAGCAGGAGGAACCTGATCTATCTTACCTACTCCTCTTCACCTGGTCCAGGGACTTCCAAAAGTCCCACCTACCCATGGATGCCTCCAAAGCTCCTGTGCAATACTAACCCAATCTTGTTTTCTTCTACAGTCCTCAACATATACTTTACCATAGCATCCTTCATAGTCTAACTCACACTAGAATTCACTGTTGCTCCTATGGGCTACCCAATTCAGAAACCATGTCCTATTCATCCTGAGATTCTTAGAGTAGTTCCTTACACTTAACTAGCAATCAATAAATGTGTTACCTTCCCTAGCAAGTACAACCAGGATTAATTTTCCACTCACCAAGCTGGTGTGTGTGTGTGTGTGTGTGTGTGTGTGTGTGTGTGTGTGTGTGTGTTTTACTGGAGGTTTAACTCAGAGGTATTCTACTTCTGAGTTATACCCCAAGACCTTTTTATTATTTTTTTGAAACAAGGTCTCACTAGGTTGATGAGGGTCTCGTTAAGTTGCTGAGACTGGTCTTGAACCTGTGACCCTCCATTTTCAGCCTCCAAGTACTGGAATTACAGGCATGCACCATCACATCTGGCTCCAACTACCTTTTTAAATTTGTGTCTATTCTTATTTTGCTACTAGAAATATTCAGTATAGACTCTCCTAACAAATCAGTAAATTCTCAGTATCTACAAAATAATCAGACACAAAGAAAAATGCAAACATTGAATCACTTTTTAAGAAATGGTATTTCTTGGAATAAAAATACAAGCACTGCCTCACATAGGGCCTGGTAGTCAATGACGGGTTCGATTTTCTCAGGGCAATATCAACCTAAGACAGGGCTTGTTGAATGACTCGTGGAGACCCCATGACAGGTAAGATTAAGCACCTGGTAGGAAACGACCTAAGACAGGCACAGTCTTTTGTGCACTTTAAAATAAAAACAGAGGAGTTGTGGGAGCCCAGCTGGGCCCTTTCCCCCCTGGCAGTTGCTATCTGCATATATGAGTAATTATACTGACTCTTCTGCTATGGCTACATTGGCGTCTCAAAGTCTGGAGATTGCTCCTAGGATGTGTAGATGAAAGACCCTCCTACTTCTTAGAAAGTAAATATATGACCCTAAAGGTGTGTGGTTTTATGACTCTAGAAAGTTTGCTTTACCAGGCTATGTTAAGAATGTGGGCAATACATGTAAAACGAAGAAGTGGTGCTATTTGTGATCTGACAATGATTGATATGTCATAAATGTCTATGTAACCCTGTTGTACTCAAGAAAAGTATAAAAACCCGTGCTGAAAAAAAAAAAACAAACAGAAATGGTATTTCTTTCACAAAGTCCTATATAGACAGAGAGATCCTATATAAATAGTTACATTCTAGGAAGTTGCTCTGCTATAGAAAACAACAAGACAGCATGTTTTTGAAGGACTTGTTTTGCTTTGTTTTGTTCAAGAAAGAAGCTGCCCTCTTTCCTTTTAGAAGAGATCACTTTTTCTTCCCCTTTTATTTTTAGAAAGGTACTTGTTCAGCGTCACTGAGCCATTTAACAACCAATACACTCTTAGCATCTGGGGTTCAGCTCTTTTTTCTACCAATCTGTCCTTCTTCTATGTCCTCCCCAAAATAACTTCATGCTTTTTCATATTTATAAATATATATACATTTATATATTTTATACTAAATATAATGATGATTATATCCTCTGTTAGTATATATCCACAAAAACAACAAGTCTTTATCATCTCCCAAGTTTTAACGTTCCTCTTCCGGACAAGGAGATATACCATCAGCTAGGTGTTGCCAAGGTTACATACAAACAGAAAGACTGAGGGAAGGAGAGAGTAAGAGACAAGAAGCCAGTCGAGCCTGCCCTGTGGGTTTACAGGCCAATCACTTCAGTACTAGGTACAAGGTGGACATTTGCAAGACTGCAGTATATCTTCCTCTGATTTACAACCACTGACAAAGCAATGGGAAAGTTGTAAGAATCAAAATGGAGTCACTTAAGTCAAACCCCAGTAAAATAGACTCATAAGGCCTTAAAGGGAGGGCCCTTACACACACGTTGTATTACAAAAACTATTACAAGGTCTCTCTGAAAACTACACCCTTGTTCAAAGGCCACTACAACCTTTCACACAAAACCACTCGGGACCTTGGGCAGATGCCACCTTTGTCATTGAGCCTTATATCCAAGGATAACAGTTTCAAAACACGTTGCATAGGCTTCCCTATTCTGCCTTCAAAAACCCGTGACTTCATTTACCTTCCCAGATATGCCTACCACCCATTATAGTACGCATATTCCCTATTCGTTCCTAAGTAAAATCGTTTGCAAATTCCCTATTCGTTCCTAAGTAAAATCATTTTTTTCTTTATAAAGCCTCTCCCTGGTTGTTATTTAAGTTGACACCATCCACAGAACTTCTTAACCAAGCTTCTGATGGCCTCCATGATTTGCCCACCTCCCCAGTCTTACTTAGTACCACTCCACTAATCAAGACTCATTGCATTCCCACAAACCCAACACACACTTCCCTGTTGCGTTTCTTTGCTTGTTCTCTTTCCTAAGCCTGGAATGTCCTTTCCCTGCATCCTTATGTGACAAATCCTACTCATCTGTCAAGACTCCGTTAAGTGCCACATCTTCCTCAAAGCCTCTCTCCTTTTCCAAAATCCTTTAGGTCTTTACCTATATCTGCCTTTCTCATGATTCTCTGTACTTTTTGCCTCTAGGCAGTGCAAAGAACAACAGCATAGTATGTCCTAGGACCTAGAAATAAAAGGGTCACTTGAGAACTTGACTATGGAACACAACCTGTACATAAAAAATGGCTGTGACTGGAAAAGTGTCAAGATATCAGAGAATAAAAAGCCGGGTGCAGTAGCACACAACTAAAATCCCAGTACTTGGGATGCTGAGACAAGAGGATAGCAAGTTCATAGCCAGCCTCAGCAACTCAGCAAGGCTGTCATCAGCAACCTAGCAAGACCCTGTTTCCAAAAAAAAAAAAAAGAACTGGAGATGTAGCTCAGAGGTAGAATGCCCCTGGGTTCAATAACGCACACACACACACACACACACACACACACACACACACACACACACACAGAGAGAGAGAGAGAGAGAGAAAGAACGACCTTCAGGTGAAGTCTGTAGTGGCTGCAGTGTAAATGGTATTAATGTGCTTATTCAATGAATCAACAAATATATATTGAGACAGACAGGCACCTGGAATCCCAGTACTTGGGAGGCTGAGACAAGAGGGTCACAGATTCAAGGCCAGTCTTAGAAACTTAGCGAAACCCTATTTTAAAATAAAAAATAAAATAGGGTTGGGGTGTGATTTGGAGGTAAAATGCTCCCTGGGTTCCATCCCCAGTATCAAGAAAAAGGAAGAAATAAAGAAAAAAGAAAGGAGGGAGGGAGAAACTGGACACAGGCTCACAGGCTCTTTTCCATCATAGGACCTCTATGTACACCTGCTTCTCCCTCTCCTTAAAGTACATCTTCTGCCACATTCGACGTTGACAGGCTAACTCTAATTTGTCCTTTATGACTCAGCTTTAAGGTTATTTATCCATAAAGCCTTCTCTCAGCCCTATATTTACCTGTCCTAATTGCATGAAACAACATTAAGTCAGGAAATTGGTTTGTCTCTGTATTCTCAGGGAAAGTTGTAAGAATCAAAATGGAGTCACTTAAGTCACTTAGCTCAATACCTGGCACATCACTTGTCTTCTTTATTGGGTTGAAAGTCAATTGAGATCACAATAAATGTTTGATTCCTTTTTATATCTTTCCATAATGCCTAAGACAATGCCTTGCACACAATAGATCGATAAGTATTTGTTAAGCATATAAATGACAAAATGTAATATGTATCTTTTCTTTAAGGGGGCATAAAATAAATAAACATGCTATCAGGGCCAAATAAATCCAAAGGAACCTCCCAGGAAACAAAACTGTGCAAGTCTGCCAAGAGTTTTACAGAATAATTCCAGGGAGAGCTTTATGTTATGTGGGATTAGCCAGTCACAGAAAGTGAAGGATCATATGTTTTCCTTCATATGTGGAAGCTAGGGAGTAATTGGGACATAAGATGGACTTTATATAATGGAGGAGAAACTCCAATGGAGAGAGGGAGGTGGTTTGGGGGAGTGGGGAGAGGGAGAATTAACAAAGGAAACGCTTCTACTGACATTACGTCCATATGTCAGAATACCAATGCCAATCTCAATATTATGTATGGGGGAGGGGGAGAGGGAAGGGAGCCAAGGGACTCTCCCCAGGGGCTATGTGCATGGATGTCACTATCACTGTGAAGTACATTGTGATGTGAGACTATAATGCACCAGTCAAAGTATAGAAAAGCCCACAAGTGTCATAGGACATTATTATAGCCTGGATCTGCTCATATCAACGCTGAAGAAGTCAATTCTGAAGCCAAATACAACATTGTTTCCCAAATACTGATTTAAACAAATATTTTTTCAGTTGCCATAGCTTTGGGATCTATTTTTGTCATGTACACAAAATGCAGCAAATAATATGGAAACTCTAGCTTCTATCATTGCCGTTTGACAATGAGCATTCTAGCCTCACTAGTGGGATCAGAAAACACCAGCTTCACAACCACAAAAGATAACTTTCCTTGGTCCTAGGCCACCAACTGCAGAACCATCTTGGTGGTGATTTATCATTTCTACCAGCTGCATGGGCTTTAAAATTGGAAACAGCGTTGAAGTAGCCTTTAAGTTGGGAAACGAGTTAAAATGAGACTAAGTCCTGTGTGTTTGTAGGAGAACGCTGACAATATTTCTCTGCTACTTTATGTAGTCCCTGTGTACTGTTTTAATTTTATTATGGAAATATAACAACATGCACAAAATTAGAGAGGAGTAAATGGACTGGAAACACCTTTCACCCAGCTTCGACAATTATCAAGTGTGAGAGAACTAAGACACAGAAGTGTTAAGGAAAGAATTTTTGATTTTCCTATTTTGCAAGGGAGATTATACTTCAGAATAACTGAGATCTCTAAACAACAAACACAAAAAGGTTTTTTTCTTTTCTTTTCTTTTCTTGTGGTACTGGGGATTGAACCCAGGGACATTCTATCACTGAGATACACCCCCCCACACCCTATTTTATTTTTATTCTGAAACAAAGTCTCAGTAGATTGATGAGAGTCTCACTACTTGCTGAGGCTAACCTCCTCAAACCTGCAATCCTCCTGTCTCAGCCTCTCAAGTACTGGGATTACAGGCATGCACCACCACATCCAGCTACAACAGGTATTTAGAGAAAAATGAGAGAAGTTACACAGCATACACTCAGCTTGTTTCTCACATGATTATATTTGCAAGGTTGTCACCTATCTGTAGATATCAATACTGTAAAAATCAGGAATAAAGTTGTTTGCATTAGGTAATGAGAAGATTACAAGAAGGGTGTGGATCTTCGTTTAGAGACAAGTGTTGGGCAGGACATGTCTGCCTTTTTTAGTTTTTTAAGAATACCAGGTGTTTGCGGGTTTGGGGGTTTGCTTTTTGTTTGTCACTGTAGTGCTTGTTCCTACTTGCTCAGCCCCTCCTATTGGGCAGTGCCTGCTGCTAAGTGTGAATTTGATCACACAAGCTTGTTTAGAAATTTTCTGACTCATATCATTAACTTGGTGGGTTTTTCTATTTGGCCAGTTTCATTTACATAGGTGCCACAAAAGATGTTAAGATTTGAAGATTTCCTTATTGCATGATTTAACAATTAAAGTCATATAATACTAAGGTTTAGAGGATTAACTTCTATCAAGAGGCTTCATAAAGTCCCTGGTCATACTTTATACTTTGGTCACATCATTGTTACAGATGTGTTTGAATTACTATCATCAATTAGCTTGTCCTTTCTAAGGAAAAGAGACATCCAGTTTTCCTCAACTAAGCTTTCCTCAGTAGCTAAAAATTGGAACATCCTTCCTTCTCTGAGGTCCCCAGGTCTGTCAATGTTCCTGCTCTGTCAGGAAGTGTTAGGGGACATCAGGATGTCCTGCTGATTTAAAATAAGGTTGATATTTCACTAACCATAGAGCAGGTACAAGGCAAGTTTCCTGGGAGGATTTTGTGAGCATCATTTCCACTTACGAACTAGTCTCTGTTTCTTAATAGTGAGTTCATTATGCCTAATTAAGTGAAACTTGTTTTTATTTATTATTATTTATTCATTTATTTATTTATTGGTACTGGGGATTGAACCCAGGGACATTTTACTTCCAAGATACATCCCATCTCTATTTTATTTTTTACTTTGAAATATGGTTTTGCTAAGTTGCTGAGACTGGCCTCAAACCTACAATCTTCCTGTCTCAGTCTCCCAAGTACTGGGAATACAGGCATATGCCACCACACATGGTGAAACTTGTTTTTAGATGTGACATTTCTGACATGGTCCCTGTCACAAATTTTCTTTATTCAATTATATCCCAATAAAAAATAAGACAGATTTGTATTGAACCTATGTCAATAATGACATGATCATGAAATAAAGGGAAGTGGTAAGTGGTACCTTCACAACAACCACTGTTGCTGTCACATGTAGTTTTACAAACAAGCCAGTCAATAATGTACCATTCTTTCCCCCAGAATCACTCTTCTTAGATTTTCCTCATGATTTATTAGTTTATCATCTAATATACTTCATAGTATTTTTTTTTCTGAATTCTGAGAGACTGGCTGCAGTAACACCACTTAAACGGTGATTTAGTTCTTTTTGTACAGAGTTAATTAAATTGAGAATTAGTGGTAGAGCAGGAAGAAAGAAAAGTAATATTCTGATTGTCCAATAGAATAAAATATAGAAAGCAAACCACAAGTAAAGTTTTCATCTTCATGTACTTCAGTCCTACACCATTAATTCTTGATTTCTAATCATGGTTTAAGTAAACATCTACTATCAGGAAGTCATCTTCTTTCAGACTAAATAAAAAGTCCTAGTGCCAGGTATGGTGGCTAATGCCTACAATCCCAGTACATGGAAGGCTGAGACAGGAAAATCGCAGACTTCTTCAGCAACTTAGCGAGACTCTCTGCAACTTAGTGAGACTTGTTTCAAAAAAAAAAAAAAAAAAGCAACAGAACCAAAGGATCATAAATTGTAACCTCCAAAACTGTGAGCCAAAATAAACCTTTTCTCTTTTGAAGTTGATTATCTCAGGTGTTTGCTATGAAGACAGAAGGCAGGTCACCACAACAGAGAAGTCCATACCCAGGAAGATTCCATTAGTGTCAATAATGATGAATATCTAGTTCGGGCTCTTACTAAAGATACAATTCTTATTAGGGAGAACATATGCTTCTTAACTCTTTGTAACTGACTAATCTCACTTAACATAATGCTTTCCAGTTGCATCCATTTCCCTGCAAAAAACATGATTTTATTCTTCTTTATGGCTGAGTAAAATTCCATTGTGTACATATCCCATAGTTTTGTAATCCATTCGTCTGTGGTTGGACATCTTGGCTGCTTCCATAGTTTGGCTATTGTGAATTGAGCTGCTATAAACATAGATACACATGTATCGGTCTGATAATTTGG
>PVLC010021210.1:0-28236 GCA_004027655.1 Graphiurus murinus
ATACATTTGCTCTTTTAAAAACAAAACTACACAATCATTAATACCAATTGTCTTTATGGCTTAGGAAAAATATAAATAATAAACATTATAAAAGTCTACCATTATTACAAAAATAACTCTCCTAATCACATACATAGAACATTCTGAGTTCCTCAGGATACCAAAGCAATAATGCTTTCAAAGTTTTCTGATCACAATATAGCTCCATTGTCATTAAAACTGAGGAATAATTGTCAAAATCTCCTGGGAATTAAGGTGAGTTATCATGACATCTTAATAAAGCTTGCCATCATTTGACAAGTTTTATGTTAATCTCAAGACTTGAGATAATTGTACTTTTTTACTTGAAAATAAAGCTTTCTTTATTGCTAACAAAAATGATGTTTCTTGATGCATCTGAGGGAACGATGACAGTGCCTTTGTTTCATAGTTTGGCTCTCAAAATAAAAAATATGGCCAGATAAGATGGGATACTTGCAGTTTCAATCAGTGACTCAATTTCTGGTAAAATCTATAAGCCCCTTGTGAGTGTATATGCTATTCCTCCTATATTAATCTCCACAAGCCCCTTGTGAGTGTATTTGCTGCTACTATACCCTCCCCCTCCCAGAAGCACTTGCTTATGCAGAAAGGAGTAGCACAGAAAACCATGCACATTCTAACTCAAGGGTCACAGTCATCCTGTAGTCATGGTTATTACACTCAAAGTCATTGTGGAAGAGGACAAAGGAAGAACAAAATACAGGCATTTAAAATCCTACAGACTGCTCTTGTCTAAAAAAGGCAAATTGGTATTTAAAAATAAACTTATTATTGAATACCTAAAACATACATTTCCCTTCAAATTGTGGACTCTATTCATGCAGTGTCAAATTTCTCCAAAGTTTCTTTCTGTTGGTAACAGCCCATGCAATATTTCCTTTTAATTACCGCTCATGCACCCCTCAGTGTGAGTAATGCCTGAAGCAGATGGTGTCTCCTCCTGTGAAGCATGCATTTGGCCAAACAACAAAACACAGCTAATTTCTGAAGTCTGATAGGTACCCTTCGGCTTGGTTGCATCTCTGTCTCATGGTTTCTTAGGAAAATGGTATCTTTGAGACTATTTTGCCAGATCTCAGTCTATCCCTCACACCTAAGCACTACCATCTCATTGATACAGAAATATACTTTAGGAACTGAGGAATTCTAGAAATCTATAGTTATAAAAATACTATTCATATGATATCTCTTTATATGATATGTTTAATATAAAATATAGTATAATTCCAGAAAAATCAAAGGCACTATTTCTACCATTCAAATAGAGAGATATATAATTTAAACTCCATGCTTCTATTTCTACATTAGAAAGGTTTATCCTTGGAAAGCATATTGTATAATCACTTTTCATTAGTATTCTTTTCTACATTACAGTGGACTATTTTCTTCTTGGACCCATGCAAAACATTATTGTTCCTGATGATTATCTTTTGAGGTGATCACCAATAGTATTAGTCACAGTCACTAGTACATATTATAGTAAAAAGTTGAAAATGATTTGATGTCCTTTGTTATTTTCTAATACAACAAGTAGGGCAATTTAATGTAATCATGTTACAATACAGTATAACAAGGTGTATGTATTGGACAATAGAACATTGTAATGGAATTAAAATTTCATTTTGTAAATGCAATATCTGAGCTGAGTTGGGAGAGATGAATGTTTAGAAACCATAAATAATACTTTTAAACTATGACAGGCAATTTTACTTGCACACAAATGGATGATTTTTTTAAATGAACAAGATTCACTTTTTTGGCAAGTACGTTACAAAAGATCTAGTTTATATCATCAAAAACTATCCATTTGAATATAGAAGTGGCCTTTTAGTATTCCTATCCTAGGAAAATCTTCCCAACTAGTATGATTTTTTTTTAACAAGCAAAGCTTTTATAATTCAGTTTCTACAATTAACCATTTCCTATAGAAGTACTCTTGCACAGAAAACCTAGCCCATGAACAGAAGTGCAAAATAGGGAATAGTAATGTCCAAAGAAGCAATGTCACCAGGTACTCATGATCTCATACTCTCTGGTATCTCCATTTCCAATTCAGTAGATAGAGAAGTTATCCATCCTCACTAAAAGGGACCACAAATATGAAGATGGTAAAGCAACTGTAGCTTATTGAGATGATAAAGATCACTTGCCCTTTGGTCATTCATAGCTCATTACCTTCCCATCCTTCCAACACCAATTTCATTGCTTCCCTTTGTTCTTCATTTATTCCAGACTTATTTATTAAGCATTTAGTATCTTCCAGAGATTTTCTCCCAAAGTGAAGACTCAGATGAACAAAAGTAAACATGTTTTGAGTACAACTCATAGAATATACAGTTTAGCCATGTGTTAGTCAGATTTCCATCATTGTGCAAAACGGCCAAGATAATCAACCTAAGAGAGGAAAAATTAATTTTGCCTCATGATTTCAGTCCATGGCTACTGGGTCCTGTTGCTTGGGGCTTATGGCAGAATAGTATGTCACGGCAGAATACGTGGCAGAGGAGGCCTGTTCACCTCATGTGATTGTGATGCAAAAAAAGAGAGAAGGAGGAACTGGGATCCCGGTATTCTTTCCGAGGGCACACCCCAATGAACTAACTTCCTTACACTAGCTCCCAGCTTCTAAAGTTCCACCACCCCTACATAGTGGTAAAGGCTGATGATCAAGCCTTTAACCCATAGCCTTTGGGGGACACTCCCGACCTAAAAAATACCAAGCAGAGAAAATAGACTTAAAGTAGCAACATATAAATAGAAGTACATTATTACAATGATTAAAAAGGTATATGGTATGATGTTAGTTCATTACAGGAGGGTTTGCTGTAGTTAGGGGAGAAGAAAGTCTTCTCTGGAGAAGTGACCATTAAGTGCACACACGGGGGGATGGTGTTTCAGCCAGCATTCTCACTGCTGTGATCCAGAACACCTGACCGCCACAACTTAGAGGAAGAAAGATTTATTTGCTCACAGTTTCAGAGATTTCATGGATTCAGTCCATGTTAGGATGGGTAAATTCTGGGACGCTCAGGAGTGGTGTGGGGAGTAGAGGGAGAGAGTTCAAGAACTCTGCTCTGGTATCACAGAGTCCAGAAACAAAGACAGAGAAAGAGAGAGAGGAGAGAGAGAGAGAGAGAGAGAGAGAGAGAGAGAGAGAGAGAGAGAGAGAGAGAGAGAGAGAGAGAGAGAGAGAAAGAAGAGAAGAGAGCGCAAGGGGAAGAGAGATCATACAAAATCCCCAAGGTCACACTTCATGGGCTCCTCCTTAGCAACCAAGCTCCACCTCCAATATGGCTGCCGTGTCTCTGTGAGGTTTAGGGGAACATTCTAAATCCAAAGCATAACAGATGGGAAGAGGACAGGTGAAGCAACTCAGGCAGAAGGATTAGTGTATACACAGGGAGAACCCAGTTCAGTGAGCAAATAGAAGTGAGAAGTGGGTTGAGGCCTTATTGGGAACTGGAGAGCTCTGATTATGCAGGAATTTACATTAGGATTATACTAAGGATTTGCATCTTTATTTTAAGCACAATGAGAAGCCATGAAGAATTTTAAATAGAAGGTGTGTGCATGTTTATGTTGGGGGTAATATTTGAAATAATACTCTTACCGAAGTGTGAACAACAGAATAAGGGAAGAAAAGTAGAAAGGAAAATTGGTAGGAGGCTGGAGAAGCTATTGCAGTAGTTTAGAAGGGAAGATAGTAGCTGGTATGAGGCAATGGTAGTAATATAAAGACCCAGAAGGAGAGAGAGAGCTGTGAGAAATATTTAAGCAGTAAACATACAAAATTTAGGAATGAATTGGATATAGGATGAAAGGGATCCAGAGTTATTAGGGTAACTGTAGGTTTCTGGAGTGGGTAATATGTGAAACATGAAAACATTTAGTAAGATAAATAACAGGAAGGAGACAAGGTTTGACAGGAAAGTCGCAGAATGGAGAAGAGGACAATTCAAGAGCTTTCATATGCCTTTGAGGTAAAGTTGTCAAGAAGACAGTCAGGTAGATGATTTTCTGCTTGGTTCTAGGTAAGATATCTAGATTCTTGGATTCTAGAGATGTTTGACTGGAACTATTTATTTGTGAGGGTTTTTTTTCCCCCTGTAGGAGAGAAAGCCTTGGGTATGGGTTAGATCATCTGGGGTGAGAGTCCTGATGGGTAAAAAATGAGCATAGAATCCATCTTTGAGGAAATTCAACATTTATTGGATTGGCAGATGAGAATTAGCTTGCAAAGATGATTTCTATCTCTTTGGCTGCCTTCCTTACTTCATATGACTTAACAGGTCAACCAGGAAACTGGACATGGTGGAACATATCTGTAATCCTACTACTTGGGAGGCTGAGACAGGAGGATTGCAGTTTTGAGGCTAGTCTCAGTAACTTAGTGAAAATCTGTTTCAAAATAAATTAAAATAAAAATAAATAAATTTAAAAAATGGCTAGGGGAGTACTTGGTGGTAGAATGCCCCTGGGTTCAATTCCCAGTACCTTCCCTCCCCCGCAAAATTTAAAAAAGTCAACCAGGAGAATGCAGTATCATGAAAGCTAAGGAACGAGTATATATGCAAAGAAAATACACATTGAAAGCTAGCAAAAGGCCAAGTGAGATGCATATTGATGTATTCTGAAGGTGATTACTGATAGATAATTGTGATAGATAAGGTGATATTGATAGAGCTATATTGGTAGAGTCATGTGGGCCAGACCAGGGTACATGGAAGGGCAAATAGCAGATGAAATAATGAGACTCTTAAAAATTCATCAGTGAATGGCCTTCTGACCTCAAGCTTGGACCTGATCCTCATGGCCCTGATCTTCCTAAAGCTGCACAGAACTCTGACAATGTCTCTGCCTTCACCTAAGCCAGTGATCTGATCTTCCCTCCACAGCCCAGTGAGAAGTCCCATCAAAAGTACTGACTGACTTTGGCTGCACAAACTTGACCTTGGTTGACATCCTGTTGGAAGTAAATGTCAGTTCTAACTTATGCTGTGTGTCTCAAATATAGCCATTCATCTACAACTGCCATAATTGTTACCATGTTACCTCCTGCATGCTAATGCCCTAAATGGAAGACTTTCATTTACCACAAATAGGTTAATACAAATTGAAAACAGTGAAAGCAAAATCGGAAATTGTAGCTACTTTAGCTCATTGAAGACTCTGAGCTTCACATTTAAAAAAAATACATAAAAGGTAAGGGGATCTGGTTACCAAGAATGATGTTAAGATGTATCACCCCAAAACATAGCAGACTGCTTTCATGGAGGAGTGAGCTTATTAGTAGCACTAGTTCTAAGACTATGGTGTTTTCTGTCCACAAATTCAGACATGAAAAAAACCAAAAAACAAATATGACCTTTTTTTCCTATTTTGCTTCAAGTAATGAGACTATTATACTGTCTTATCTTTTGTCATGATAACCTCTTAGAATCTTCTCTGTATAGGGGTATTCATAGAATTAGTGTGGTCACAGTCCTGCAGTTAGTTATCCTGAGGATCAAACTTAAAGAATTAGGCATGGTAGTACTATGTATTAATTAATTCAAGATACATTTAGAAAGCATGTTCCATATTCCATATACTGCCTTAGGTGCTGGGGTTTATGCATGAAGGAGACAAAATACCTCTCATCAAGAAGTTTAAAACCAATAGAGAAGATAGGCATGTAAGCAAATCATAATTCAGAGGCAAGTGTATAATAATGTTTATAAAAGGGAGTGGTTAACTGTTTAACTTACTGCCCTAGGTGGGAGGAGGGGGTGAGCAGATTGCAGGAAAGTCTGCCCAGAAAAGATTTATATACCTCCTCAAGATTATCTTTGCTTATTATGTATTGAAAATTTAAAAATATGCATATGCCTAGAGCTATTGGATACATTTCTCATGTAAATTCCTACTTACTAATTACTTGTATGAGGCTTGTTTTATGATTCAGTTTAAAGGATCATTCATATTTGTTAATAGTTCTATTTTTCTCTTGGGGGAGGTAAGACTTTCAATTATCAAAAAAGCATGACCTGGCCAGAGAGCACTGTGCTAGAACTCAGAAATTTCATGTGTTCTACTTATTATACATATGATCTTGGGAAAAAAATCACAGTACTTCTGAGCTGCAATTTTTTTGTTTATAACATAAGGATAATAAAAGCTGAAATGTTTTTATAAGTTCTAATGTAGCCTAGAAGTTCTAATTTTTGTACAGTTCACAATAAAAGGAAAGTGCTTAAGAGGAATAATTAAATTAAAAATAAGTAGATTCTAAATTACAGAATGATTAGAAGGTAATTATGAAGTGATAGCAGACATATGATATCCAAAATAGTTATCTTTAGAGATATAATTAAATCCAAATTTATTTCAGTTAATTTTAGAAGAAATTTTGTTTCATTATGACTAGAGATTTAAAACACATTACTTACTAGTCATTTCAAAAAGCTAGCTGCATAAATAATACATGGAGTATAAACCCACTTATTATAAAAGGGAACAAATGTTGTCATTACATCTGATTTAAAATGTGTTGAAAAAAGTCTACTAAGATATATACCAAGCTATTAATGGTGGCTACCCAGAGGAGGTGAGTGAGTGGTCATAAAGGCAGATTTTAAACATTTTATTCTGTATCATCATATGCTGCTTCAATTTTTTTTTTTTCGGTACTGGGGATTGACTCAGGGGCATTCCACCTCTGAGCTATACCCCAAGCCCTATTTTTTATTTATTTATCTTTATTCTTTACTTTCTTACTAAGTTGTGGAGAGCCTCACTAGGTATCTGAGGCTGGCTGCGAACCGGGATCCTCCTGTCTCAGCCTCCCAAGTGCTGGGATTATAAGCATGCGCCACCATGCCCAGCTCTGTTGCTTCAATTTTTAAAACAAAGATTTTTCATATATCATTTAGATAACTAAGATGATTTTTAAGTAACCAAGATTCTGGGGTCATAGAGACAGAGTAAAGAACCACATTTGTCTTCCTTTTCACCTAAGAATGTTGCAATAACATGTACAAAATAAAGAGAATAGTAACGATGCAAAGACTGGGGCATGGGCATCTGCCCACAAAGGATTTCAACAAACATCTAGAACACAGAAAGGGAATTCAGGTAGCTTTGTAGAAATTCTGGCTATAGGGAAGTTGAAACTTGAATCAGCAGGGTCCGAGTCTAGGAGTGAAAATGGAGCAGAAGGTATGGGATTAACTATGAGGAAACCTGAGCTGTTATGATCCCTTGACTCTTCTTAACCACAAGAGCTCTCCTCTCATGTTTATTCACAGGCAAAATAGCTGTGGGCAAGAACAGAGGTCTTCTCTGATGAAATACAAGTAACTGCAGATGAGCTTCCAGGGTAGGAGTTGGTACTCCCCGATGAAAGCACTTATTGGGTATTTAAGGTCCCCTTGCTGTCTGAAAAGAAGGCTGCCAGTCCAGAAGTCCTTTCCACACTCAGAATTCCAATTTAAGTGAGAAACATACAGAGAAAACAATTCTGCTTAGGAGAAGAAAATGCACTATTCGCTCAAATCTAGCCCTTCATTCTTGAAACAATCAGGTTTCAGAAATATATATATATATATATTAAATTATCAAATAAAGAGTAGAAATTTTACTAAAATTGGAGAATGATGAGATTGGAAGAGACCCCTGAATACTGACCAAATTAATGAGAAGAAACCCACACCTAACCACCTATTGTGAAATTTCAGAATACCAAGAGCAATAAGGATTTTAAAAGTTTCTAGTTGATGTACTCTCACAAACATATCAAAGTCAATCACTAAACTGAACTTGAGAAGGAGTGAGGGAGAGGGAGTGGGGCGGGAATTGGGGAAGGGCTAAATGAGAAATGTGTGTAATGCCTTTACCCGCTTGTATCTAACAAAGATGTATGATTACAATGCACCAATAAAAATTTTTTAAAAAGTTTCTAGTATTTAAAAAGTGGCTTTTCTAAAGAAACTACACTTGTATTGGTACTAGCACTCATCAGGTACACTGAACATTATTTTCACCTTGTAATACCCAATTGAATTCTCAATCAAGAAAAGGAAGGATAAAATGACATTTTTATACATGTGAGAAATCTGGAAAAAATTCCTTCACTGTCTTAGAAAAGTACTTCAAGAAGTATTTAAGCAGATATAGAAGAAAATAAAAAATAGGAGGACATGGATTTGGTAACAATTGGTCTATCTCAAATGTGCAGTAAAGGGAAGTCCCTTAAGGAAAGTGCAGGGGACCTTGCGAGAAATCAGGAGGTCTCAATGGGAACAGGAAGTTGACAGTCTTCAGGAAGGGTGCCTCTGGAGCAAGGAGCACACACATGACAGTATGACTCAAAGAATAAGTAAATTTGAAGATATGCAAAGACAGTTATTATTTTGTAAGGAAAAACGAAACGAGTTTTCAGTTTCTGGTTGGACACATAACAGCTTGGAAATCATCACTCCCATTCTCATGACAAGATAAAGATTGAACAAATTGAAAGCCAACACTTCTTCTTCCTAGACCTATGAGAAAACTGAGGTCTCAGGTCAAAACTACTGCCTCAAACTGGAAAGACAGATACAGAGAGTTACATCTTAACTAGCACGGAATCCCAGGAGTGGAATCAAAGTGGAACCAGAATTGATCCGAACATTTCAAACTGTAATAAGCTAATTGTTGGAGTCTTAGTGTGAACTAGTCTGAGAGTGAAAAACTCTAAAGAGGACAAGGCTTAAGGGGGTTCTTACATTTTTGTGGGTTTTACCTCCAGAAATCCTACCAGGTTCTTATTGTGAAGTTATGAGAGTAATCTTCTCATGTTTCTGACAAGATGAAGGAGGAATACTATTTGGAAAGAGTTAGTCCTCAAATGAAACAATTTTATAGCTGGGAGTTTATTCAGAGCTCAGCTGGGGGAAGAAAAATGCCCAGCTCCATCCACTGTAGCCTTTCATGTGGGGAAAAGAAATATCCAGCTCAGATAAAGAATGAAAGTGAATCATCAGGTAACAGAACACTTTCTTATCTCTCACATGTTTCTACCATATCAATAGTATATTATAATAAATGGTATAGTATAATAACAGGATGCTAATGCTAAAATAACTACAAGCCTCACATCCTACTTAATGGGTATCTAGGAAACCCCCCAAACAACAGGAGGACCAAAGAAACAAGAATACTAGATATTTCAGCCTCTGACAGTCAGGCACGGTAAACAGAGACTAATTTCTAGCCAAATAAACACAAAACCTCACATAAAAACTTATCTACCCCAGCTCCTTTTATCCAATATCAGGATTTCAATTAAAAACTACAAAGCATGCCAAGTAGAAAAAAAAAACATGAAAAAACAGAGCAAACATCAGAATCAGACTCAATGAAATTATTGGACTGGGAATTTTAAATAACTATAATTAATAAGCCAAGGTCTCCAATGGAAAAAGAGTGAACAACAAGTAAGAACAGATGGGTAATGTAAGAAAAGAGGTTGAAAAAAGAAAGAACCAAAAGGAGATGCTAGAAAAAATTGCAAGATAAAGAATATCTTCAATAAGATCATCGGAAGATAGATAACACTGAAGAATCAATGAGCTTGAAGATAAGTCATAGAGACTTCTAAACTTAAATGCAATGAAAAAATGGAACAGAATATCTAAGAGCTGTGGTATTATTACCAAAGGTGTAAAACCACATAATATTGGGAATTCCAGAAGGAAAAGTAAGAGAAAGAAACAGAAGAAATATTTGAAATGACAATGGCTAAGGATTTTCCAAAATTAATGAGACACCAGACTGCAGGTCCAGGGCATTTAGAGAACATGAGGAGGATAAGTAGCAAATTATCTACACCGAGGCATGTCACATTCAACTACAGAAAATCAAAGGTAGAACATTTTGAAGAAAGAAAAAGAAAAGGAAAAAAACCCTAGGAAAATAAAAACCACGTCAAAGAATCAAAGAGTTGTGACCCTAAAATGTAGCAAGCTAAACTACGCATGATTTTGAGAAAGTGATGGAGTGGAAGGAAAGATGCTCCATTTGGCCTTGAATCTACACTTTCCCTTAAATGGCCTGGGATAATGGTATTAGACCCACAGAGAAGGGAATGGAAACACATTTCTATATTCATAATGATGTAAGCTTTTTATCGGTTTTCAGATTGAAGATTAGCCTAAAGAAGTGCAAAATTAAATATGGTTAAAAAAGAAATTATAAAAGTTCCTAAATGAAAAATATAGAGGTATAGCTTCCAGAAATTGAGCAAGGAAAAGAGAGATGTTTGTGTGTGTTGGGGGGAGGGTGGGGGGGAGCAGTTCAAAAATATCTATCTCACAGAGCAGAGATTAAAATAAGGATGTTGAATATATATATATGGATATTGTTGGAAGTTAGAAAAAGAGCCATAGATGATTTTTAAGTAGTATAAATTATAAGAAATGGAAAGAAAAGAAAAGGGACAAAGAGAGGGAAATTGTGCAAGGGAAATTAATTCTCATCCTTAATATTAACAGCTCTTCCCTAATGATCATAAACCAAGAAATAAAGGTTCAAGTACAGTATGTAGAGTTATGGAGGTAATGACTAGAATAACTAAAAACAGATACAATTAAAATAATTGGTTACCTCTGGTAAATAGTGTTGAAGATAGGGTGGAATGAGGGCAAAGAAACTCATTTATGTATTGTAAACTATTTTTCTTTTTAAATTTTTTCACAGACATATTTCTCTGATAAAAATAAAACTTTAATGACTTTAAAAAGAAAGTTTTAAAATAAAAATGTAAAACCTTAATATTGTAAGACTTTTTTCATGAGAAACCTGGTAAAGATGCTTTTAAATGGGCCTCATTCATCTTAGGTAGCAGCACAGAACTCTACCAGAGAAGGTTATGCCCCTGGGTAGTTGGTCTTTTTACCAGAACTTCAAATACTCATAGAAGATAAAATAAACTTGACATATCCCTTAGCACAGTGTGTTCACTACTGAGGAAAAAGAAGCTGCCCATAAAATAGTGACAGAAGATGTCCCACAGTGAAAACACTTCTCAACAAAGAACACTAAGAGAGAAAGATTAACACTGGATTTTACCCATCAGGATGTTAAAAAAAAAAAAAAAAAAGATGGAAAACAAAAGCTGGAGATATGTAGTATAAAATTGTATTGTCATTGTACTACAGCTAAAGTTGATATTCAGGAATTAGGAGCATTGCTTTGCCTGCATAGGGCCCTGGATTCAATCTCTCTCAAACAAAACAAAACAAAAGAAAAGACTGGGAACATAGTCATCATGCTTTAATTCCTTAAAACCTGAAGAATATCACAAATTTATAATTTTTACTTAGTTGTTGTAAAGAGACTAGTTCTATGATGTCAAGCCTTTCGTGAGCATTTAGGCTTGCCAAAAGACAACAAAAAAGGATTTGGGGTTTAATGACCCAGACTCAAGTCCACACTTTGCCATTTACTAAGTGTGGGACATTGGCCAAGTCATGTAATGAATCTAAAACTTGGCTCCCTTTTATGTATAATTTCTATCTCTGTTAGAGTTATTAGTAGCAACATCAACAAAAACAACACATCTGCTATGTCTACTCCGAAGATAATTTGTGGTATGTACTTTAAACTTACTGAGTTATGTAAATATTGGCTATGACAATTGTCATTCAGGAGCAGGTACCCACTCCCTGATCATTGTCAACTACTGTGCTTCTGTCCCTCCTGGGAGCCTAATCAAATTTCCATTTGGGGAGGGCAAGGAGGAGAAGGCGGCTAAGGCAATAACAACATAGGCTCCTCAATAGTACCACAGAAATCAACCAACTTCTATTAGGAAATTCTGATCTATTGAATGTAAATCTTCCCTGTAATTTGCTGCTCATATCTGCAGGGTACTACAAGAATTACAAAGAAACATCAATAATAAAATGAATCCATCACTGTAGCACAGAAACTTTGTTGACAAAACATTTTCTTTTGTGTCTTTGATGAACTTATAATTTTAGTGATGCGTGGGTGATTTTGATCAGAAGTCTATCACACAAACGGAAGAAATAGATGAGACTATGAAATAACTTTTAAACATGTATTTGATAACAAATTTTGCAAAAGAAGCATTATAGCTATTAACTTTCTGGTTTATGTTTATTTAGAAGTAATCAACTGTGTTGTTGGTTGGTTATTTCTAGAAAGTGTGTGCCATTCAGTGGAATGTTAGGGACATCAGTCAGATAGGGAAACAGGCTCTATGGAGAAGGCTTTATTCTTGTGATCTTAAGAGCTAGTGGGTCAAGAACAAAAATGTGAGTTTAGCTAATTAGGTTAGAGGGTTCAGTGTACTGGTGAGGATAGACAAGGCAACGCTACAGGAACAAATACTTGCCCACAATCCCAGTGATACAGCATAAAAAATGTTAATTTCTTCCATACAGCAAAAAAGATTTGCTCTGAGCAAAGGTGGACTTTCAAGCTCCTCTCCTCCCTCTGTTGGCTGCTTTGATTTTATCTCCCCATGATTGACAGGGCAGAGAAAAAGAGACAAATGCATTGATCTCAGAGCAACTGGGGCCCCTCCTCTCACAGGCCATGTGATTAAACATAAAGCCCTGCCCAACTTGAAGGAGGCTGAAGAGGGCACTTGAGAGTACCCATCTCTGGAAGGAAGGAGAACCCAACAAAAAATATTAAATGAACAAGTATCATTCCCCACTGTTCTGATTGTAGACCATTCTCCCATTAATTACATGATTTTTATGCAAATGAAGTAAATAGAAATAAGTGGCAGAAAGTCAAACTAGCTAAGTTTTAGTGGAAAGCCTGGGCAAGGGTCTGGATTACAGAACCCAATGAATTAAGGGAATCTTGAGAAATAAACATTTATTGCTCCTTCATAGAAACCCCTGTGATCAATGCAGATGAATCAAGTATTTCTGGATCCGCGTTGCTTCTTGTCTTTAACCTGCCTCAAAGGAGCTCATTCTTCCAGGAGCTGCTGACAACTCAGGAAACTTGTTGCCTTGAGTGCTTGCCCAGCTCATTTTCCCAAGAAAGAGGATGCAGTACCACCAAAGGGAATGAGTAGCCATCAGTTAAGAGTCATGAAAGGAAAAAGTAATCAAGGACAAAATGGGAAGTTGAAATAAGGATGATGTTGCCCCAGTACTTGGGAGGCTGAGACAGGAGGATAACTGGTTAGAGGCCAGCCTCAGCAACTTAGCAAGGCCCTATGCAACTTAGTATGACCCTGTTTCAAAATTAAAAATAAAATAGAGCTGGGGGTATAGCTCAGAGGTGCAGGTCAACCCCCGGTAACACAAAAATAAATAAATAAACAAAAGGATGATGCTACTTTTATAAATTTTAAAAACATATTTAACTGACACATGAAAACAAAAATCCTACATATTTATGGAATACTGTATAATATGTTAATCCATGTACACATTGTATAATGTTTAAGTCTGTTTATACATATTTATCTCTTTAAATATTTATTATTTCTTTATAATAAAAACCTTTAAATCCTTTCTTCTAGCTTTGTGAAATGTACAGTATGTTATTATTATCTACAGCACTGTGTTGTACAATAGCACACCAGAACTTCTTCCTTCTACCTCAACGTCACTTAGTCTTCCTTGATCAACCTTTCTCAGGTCCTTCCCCCACCTTACTCTCCCAGCCTCTGGTAACACCATTCTACTCTCAACTTCTGTGGGGTCAGTGTTTTAGATTCCACATATGAACGAGATCACGAGGTGCTTGTCTTCCTGTGCCTGACTTATTTCACTTAACAAGGCCATCTCCGTTCCATCTGTATTGCCACAAATGACAGGATTTCATTCTTTTTTTGTGGCTCAGTAGTGCCCCATTGTGATACGGACAACATTTTCTTTACCCATTCGTCAGCTGATGGACACTGAGGCTGTTTCCATTTCTTGGTGATTGTGAGGGGTGCTGCAATGAATGTGGGAGTACAGATGTCTCTTTGATGTACTGATTTCATTTTCTTTGCTAGACACCCAGAAGTGGTATTGCTGGATCATATGGTACCTCTATTTTTATGTTTTTGAGAAACTTTTATACTGAACTGGTTCACATTACCACCAACAGTGTGCAAAGATTCCCTTTGCTTCACGTTCTCACTAGTGCGTCTTATCTTTATTCTTTTTGATCATAACCATTCTTATTGAGGTGAAGTGATGATTTTCAGCATGACTGTTGCTGATTTTGTTTCCCTTTGTATGGAATATTGATTCCATCCCTTCACTTTCAGTCTACTTGTGTCCTTAGAGGTGAAGTAAGTTTCTTGTAAACAATATATAACTTTGTTGTATATGTCTTGTCACTCTATGTTTTTTAATTGGAAAATTTAATTCATTTATGTCCGAAGTAATTATGGATAGGGTATGATATTCTGATACCTGTTTTATAACTTGTTTTCTAGCTTTACTGTGGTTCCTTTTCTTTCTCCTTTTCTTAAGTCTTCCTTTGTGGTTAAGCAATTTACTCTAGTGGTGTATTTCAATTTCTTGCTTATTATTTTTTATTTGTTTATTATGGAGTTTTGCTTTGTGGTACTATAAGTCTTATAAAGAACATCTTTTGATTATAAGAAGATATTTTGAAATGACACCAACTTAACATGATTGAAAGAACAGAAACAAATGAACAAGAAGAAATATACTACTAAGAAAATTCTATACCTGCACTCCATTTATCCCTATATTTTGAATTTTTGATGCTCAATTTTACATCTTTCTATATTTACTCTCCCTTAATATATAAGTAGTTATTATTTTAATTATTTTGATTTTTAGTGTTCATACTAAATATATGAATGGTTTATGCAGCATTTTAGAACATTTTAAATGTTAGATTTAAAATATTCATTTTAAATATGTATTAGAACATTTTGAATTGGTCTTGCCAGTGAATTTTATAGCTTCTCATTTTCTTCTTATTAACATCTATTCCTTTTATTTTGAAGAACTTCCTTTAGCATTTCTTGTAGGACAGTTATGGTGGAGATATACAGTCTCAGTTTTTGTTTTTCTTGGAAAGTATCCATCTTTCTTTCCTAAAGGATAGTTTGGACAGGTACAGTATTATTGGATTGACAGTTTTTCTTCTTTCCTTCAGTAGTGTTAAAATATTGTGGCACTCTCTTCTGGCCTGTAAATTTTCTGCTGAGAAGTCTGTAGTTAGAAAAACTCCTATGTGTTATTTGTTATAGTCTTGAAAATGATCTATGTTGCTACTGATGCCTTACATCACATGTTTAATTTTGTTGAGTGTATTTTTCAGCTCCTGAATTTATTTATTTCAATTGTTTCTCTCTCCTTGTTGAGTTTCTCTGTTATAATATTGAAACGTTTTCCCCCTACATTTTCTTTAAATGCACTACCTGGTCGGTTTCTATCACCTTAGGTGAGGCCATGGCTTCCTGAAAGCTATTGATACTTGATGTATGACATAATATAGACACTGGAAGATTAAGCATTTATTTTAATCTTCCTAATATTACTTTGTGCCTGTCTTTCCAGATATTCTAAGCAGGATACTTATTTTCTCTGAGCCTGTAGCCATTCCTACTATTTCAGTACTAGGTGACACATAGGTCCAGGTTTTCCAGGAATCTGCTATTAGTGTGTTGTCACTGTTTCAGTATTAGAGGGCAATCTAAGCACAGGTTTGCATGAAATAAACTGTTAGTTTGTTACTCAGAAAGAATCAAGAAAGTGCCTAGCAAGAGTAGTCTGACTCTGTAGTCTCTCCCTGGGGCCTGAGTAGGACCAGATGCCTCATACATAGTTACTGGCCTATAGTCTGGCCATGCACTATGGAATTCTGAATGGTTTGGGGCAGAGTTGCTATGGATTGACAAGTTCAAACACCTATGCCAGACCTGTGGCTACAAAAGCCTTCAAGCTTTATCACACCCTTAGCTCACAGCCTGACAAGATTAGCTAAACACTGGGTAGGATCAAATCTCACACTGCCTATTATTGAGGCAGACTCATGGCCCAAGACTACTGCAGCCAGCCACAGATGATGCTAGCTGGAATAGAAGTCTATTAGACTGAGCCCCCATGTCTTCTCCTGGCACTGGAAAGCCCCATCCACAGACAGGCCTGAGAACAGGGGTCATTAGGATCTGTTGGTATTAGGTTTCACTAGTCCAGTACTAAATTTCAGGGCAAAATCAATGCTTACTACCCTGTCTTTCCCTCAGAGGATAGGGTTTTGCAGCATGATGTGCTGCCTAATGTTGGGGGAGGGTTGGTTAAGATAGTACCTTGTCCAATGAGGCTGATGCTAATTTGAGATATCCTTGGGTCTCTCATCCAGGTGTAGGTACTGCATAATCTCTGGAGGTAGGTAGGAATATTTCAGGCCCACTCTGAGGCTAGAAATGATGTAGGCCAGAACTTAAGTCTGTCTTGCTGGTGTACAGGCCTCTGCATGACCCTGGGGCTGGTGTAGAGGCTGTGTGTGTGAGCTGAAGCCTGAATACAGGGCCTTGAATTTCTACTGGGTGCTTGGTCTTAAGACAAAGCTCTGTGCCAGCTTTCATGCCCTGCTCCCCAGCAGTTGGGATCTGCTCCTCACTCTGTTGATCAAGGATGTAGGAGAGGTGGTAGAGGCCGTCCTAACACAGTTCCAGGCTCAATCTGTAAGAATACA
This sequence comes from Graphiurus murinus, assembly GCA_004027655.1. NCBI lineage: Eukaryota > Metazoa > Chordata > Mammalia > Rodentia > Gliridae > Graphiurus > Graphiurus murinus. The sequence goes on from PVLC010021210.1 coordinate 16,723, forward strand.
GGAACTGGACTAATGGGAGAGGTTATGGGTCTTAGCTCAGTACTGGGTTTCACTGTGGTGGGCCTAGTACTGGTTTTGTTTTTTTTTTTTTGAAGGGAGCACTAGGGATTGAGCCCAGGAGCATTATACCTCTGAGCTACACCCACAGCCCATTTTTATTTTGAAACAGGGTCTTCCTAAGTTGCTGAAGTTCTCACTAAATTGCTGAGGTTGGCTCACCTGCAATTCTCCTATCTCAGCCTCCCAAGTATTGAGATTACAGGCATGTGCCACTGTGCCTGGCCTGATTCTGTCTTTCAAGTCTAAGGCCTGGACTCCCCCAAGTAGGCTGCTTGGAATTGTAGGAGGGGTAATGTGGGCAGCTCTGTCCTCCCTGCCTTTTTCAGTATGGCTTTCCATTTTGTTATACTAAAGGCAAGCACTATAGTCTCTCACCTGATTTCTTTAGCTCTTGTGAAAGTAGTGTGGTATAGAGATAGTTGTTCCAGTTGATCTGCTGTGGGGAAGAAAATCACCAGAGCATCTTATTCAGCCACCATGTTGATCTGCCATCAACATATTGAGGCTACTGTTGAGAAGAAAAGTTTGAGGGCCAAAGGATTAGACCATTATCATCAGTAGCACAATAAACAAAATAAAAAATAAAAATAAAAAGAGAGAGAAAAGGAAATGAACAAGAATCTGTAGAACCAACTTTTGTTTCAACTATAATACTTGCTTATATCTTACCAGTTGCCTCTAGGCTCCAGCAGAAGACTCAACTGGATGAAATTTCAAAAACGAAATATGGATAATTTAGGTAACCATACTTGGATCGTATCCATTTGTTTTAATATATATGGCTAGAAGTTTGCCTTCTTTTGTGTGGCTGATCATGAGGAGAATTTGGGGTTTGTGTAGGGTGTATTCTGTGCTGTTCTTGTAAATGTTGAGTTTATGTGCTAGTAGCTTTTATGGTAGCTTTTGATCCAAGGTCATTTGTTTATACTGACATCTATAGCATTTTGAGTTGTGAGGATATACAAAAGGATTATGGACAGCACCACCAAATTCCCTTCTGGCTTCTCAGGATTAAGTGAGTTCCCTTTAGGCTTGATTTTAAACATCTTTTGGAAAAGCATGAATTATTTTTTTAAAGGACTTTCTTTTTATATATTTTAAAAAAGACACCTTAGCAGAAGTGTGCTTTTTCAGTAAGAGAGGACTATTTCCCTCATGTCCCAAAAGCCCTTTCCTTGGCTCCCAGGGATGATTCCATTGCTTGCTAGGGAAGGATAAAGGAAATTTGGCATGAGGCAGAGTTACTGGGTGAAACCCCTCAAATCCCCAGAGTCATGGTCCTGCTGAGCCCAACTTCCTTTTTTATATTTGGTAGGAAAGCAAGGGTAACAAATTGTTTCCATTATATTTATATTCTCAGGAAATCCAGCTCATCACATTAGTCTAGTAAATGACATTTAAGTTTGCCCATGAAAAAGTACAAGAGAATATTGGGAATGTTGGATGCCTTTGGACTGTGCTGAAGGACCAAAGTCACTGAGCCTTTAGAGCATAGGACACTTCAAGGTACCCTCAATCCTCTACATCTTCCTGGAAGCAACACTCAGATCAGAACTAACTTTAGACAGGAGTAAAGTTGATCCTCTTATCACATACACTGACCTAGACATTTATTTTCTCATTCTACTTTTTTAAAATTTTAATTTTAATTAACTTATTTTTATTTTTATACTTTTCCTGGTGCATTATAGTCACTTCATAATGCAATTCACAGTGAGAGTGACACACATGCACACAGCACTTGGTGGGCTTTCTCCTGGCTCCCTCCTCATTCCCCCCCGCCCCCCATACAGGGTATTGAGATTGACATTGGCATTCTCACATATGTACATGCTGGCAATGGAAGTGATTTCTTCTCTGATTTTCCCCTTCCCCCCTACCTTTTCCTTAGACTACCTCCATGGCTCCACTGGAGTTTTTCCTCCTTTATCCGGAGTCCCTCTGGTATCCAGATTACTCCCTAGCTTCTTTATATGAGAGAAAACATGACCCTTCACTTTCTGTGACTGTCTAATCTCACGTAACATAATGTTTCTAGGTTAATCCATTTTCCTGAAAATGACATTTTTCTTCTTTTTTGCTGAGTAGAATTCCATTGTGTGCATATCCCATAATTTTATAATCCATTCATTTGTTGATAGGCACCTAAGTTGGTTCCATAATTTGGCTATTGTGAATTGTGCTGCTATAAACATGGATATGCATGTATTAATATAATACTCTGATTTTGGTCTCTTTGGAAAGGTACACAGGAGTGGTACAGCTGGATCATATGGTGGATCCACTTCCAATTTTCTGAGGAATTTCCACACTGATCTCTATAGCAGCTGCACTAATTTGCAATCCCACCAACAGTGTAAAGAGTTCCTATTTCCCTACATCCTCGCTAGCATTTATCACTGTTTGACTTCTTGATGATTGCCATTCTGATTAGGATTAGATAGAATCTTAGTGTAGTTTTGATTTGGGCTCATTGTACTTTTTGTCTTCTTTTCCTTAATATAAATCCTAATTTTCCAGTTCTTTCATTTTCATTTATCCCCAAACTATATCACTTAGTAAGATATATAGATTCTTCTATGCCAGGATTCAGAAAGTTATAAGCACATTTGAATTCTTTTATGTCAGCCTTCATTCATTCTTAAGCCCACCCTGGAAACACAAGGAGATTGACTTTCAGTACATTTAACAAGAGCTTATTTACAAGTAAACTCAGGGACTGAGGTTATTTCCTGTATACAAAAGGTCCTATTAAATAGCATGCTTAACAATATATCTGGTAGGCACTGAGTATTTCCTTAAGGAGATTCTATGTAACTGGATGATCTAAATTAATAGATTTCTACAGAGCTGTTAACATGTTAATACTGGTAAATCTCATTAGCCAGCCAATGAACATGTTAAATTATCATGATGAATTAGACATAATAAGTATATATTGCCTAGATGCTTTCTTTGTTATAACTAGCTATTTTTGGTTAACAGAAATATTTTGTACTCTATGTATTGCTAAGCTGTAGCAAATTGTTTCCTTATTCTCTATATTGGATTTGCTCATCAAATCTCACAGAATGCCCTCCAGAACACTTTATTTTTGCTTCATTATTGCTTACAAGACACACCAGGTACCTTTGGCATTTAGTTAGTTCATTAATGCAGCCAACATTTGTTAAGCATTTCCTTGGGCTTTGTATTGGGCATCTCTTCCCTGAACAACTGTAATTGCCTCCCAATTTGTCCATTCATAGTAAGTTAGACTCTTTCAAGTTATTTCTACACTGTAATCTGGGGCTGAGACTTCCCAAAGCTCTTGAGACAAAGACCAAAATGCTTATCTTGGCTACAAAGTACTTCATGGTCTGGCCTCTACCTATCTTTCCAGCACATTCAGAACTACATTTTCCCTTACTCTCTATACTTCAATTATCAAAATGTTCTTTTCCTTATATTTGCCAAGTGGCATCCTGCCCCCAGGACTTTGAAAATGTTATTAGCTCTGTCTGAGACACTTTCCCCTTCTCATTCACAATGCCTAATCATCTTTCAAACCACGGATAAACTATCACTTTATTAGCAAACTCTCAGATGGCCTCTCTAAGTGGGTCAATTATTCCTAGTGTGTTCTTTCAACATATCACTTCCTGCCCTCCTACCCCTTGCTCCCCTTTGTCACAATGATCACATTCATAATGTCACATTTATTTCTGTGATATTTTAGCGAATATCTGTCTCCTCTACCAGATGTAAAACCCTAGGAAATCAGGATCACCATTTTATCTGAATGACAAAGCAGTGATTGACACATAATAGAATCTCCATAAGTGCAAAATGAATGAATGAATGAACAAATAAATGTCAGACTCTGAGATATTTAAAACTTACATTATGGTTAAAGACAATGAAAACAAAGTTTAAAACAAAAGGGCAGATTGGATGTGGTGGAAATTCATCATTTGTGGTTGTAAGACCTTTTGATCTTTACTATTTTGATAGTCCTCTAACCTTTTCTAGGTTGAATCGAAAATTTATATTTCCCTGCATCCTTTTCTTCTAGTATATAAACTTGTGTCTAACGTTCACCAAACAGATAGACCAATAGAGACTTCGAAGGCAGATTGGAAGCTCTTGAGACCACTAACCTCTTCTAGTAAGAACTATTGTGGAGGCCTTGATATTCTCCAGCATTCATGGTGAGTGTTCTGATATCTGGTCCTGGTTTTGTTGGTATTGAAGAAAATATTTATAATGTATGTATAACAACCAAAAGATTTCCATGTAAAGTGCTCACATACATATTGCTTATAAATATTAACAATCCCAAAGAATACCAATAGGCAATTCACAGAAGCATATGGGCCAATAAACAATATAATGTGTTCAGTCTTATGAATGATTAAGGAAATATGAACTCAACAATAAATGTAATTTTTTATTTATAAGACTGACAAATATATAAAAATATTGAAATGTCCAACATAAAAAAGGAGACAGAGAAGTCAGTGCCTTCATTACTGAGAGGAAAAGAAAGACTAAAGTAATATTTTCAATAACATAGTTCATTTAATTAATATATTTTATTAATAAATATTATATATGATATAATAGCATTTTCATAATCTCATATATTCTCATTAAAGTACAAATAACGTATCTGGACTGGTGGGACACTCCTATAATTCCAGTACTCGGAAGGCTGAGACAGGAGGATCGAGGTAAGTCTCTCAACTTAGCAAAGCCCTCAGCAACTTTGTGAGACCCTGTTTCAAAATAAAAAATAAAATGGGGTTGGGAGTGTAGCTTGGAGGTAGAATGCCCTGGATTCAATCTCAGTACCAATAATAAATAAATAAATAAATAAATAAATAAATTACAAACAACACAAAAATTTCCACTATCAATATTATCCAAAATTGTTCTGAAAGTCCTAGTTAATGTGACAAAACTAGGAAGTAAGAAGTATCAATATTAGATTCAAAAGCTTTGATATATTTCATTCCCATATGACAATTTTATACACAAAAAGTCAGTATGATCACCTGTTGTGATTAGTAAGAGTTTAGCAAATTAGTCATATAGTATAAGGTAAATATGCAACAAATAATAAATCAACTTTTTTATATTCCAGAAATCATTAGAAACTATAATAAAAAAGTACCATATCTAAAGAGATCACGTAAAAATAAAAGATAATAATAAGAAATATATGCAAGGCCTGTATGAAACAAATTATAAAAATTAACAATAGATATGAAGAGAAAATTAAAAAAAATATCACACACACAAAATATGTTTAAGGATATTTATTGTACCAATGTTATCAGTAAAAGAAAATCAAAAGCAATAAAAATAATTGGAAACAAATGTCCTTCAACAGGAAATACTGTTTCTCCACATTGTGATACATCAACAAAATGGATTCCCTCCAAAAAATAAAATAAAAAGGCTGTTCAAAAAGAATGAGGTAGCTGGGCATGGTGGTACACGCTTGTAATCCCAGTACTTGGGAGGCTGAGACCAGAGGATCCGGGTTCACGTCCAGCCTCAGCTACTTAGGCCCTCTGCAACTTAGTGAGACCCTGTTTCAAAATAAAGAATAAAAAATAGGGCTGGAGATGTAGCTCGGAGGTACAATGCCCCTGGGTTCCATCCCCAGTATCACAAAAGAAAATAAAACAAAACAAACAAACAAACAAAAAACAAAAGAATAAGGTAGAATGGAACTGGAGACCATTATGCTAAGTGAAATTAGTCAGTCACAAAAAGTGGAAAGTCGGATGCTCTCCCTAATATGTGGAAGCTAGGGACAAAGTGGGTCATAGGAGGGATGCTAGATGAAGAAGGAGAAACCTTAGATGAATAAAGAAAGTGAAGTGTTGGGGCACGCTTGCAATCCAAGTACTTGGGAGGCAGAGACAAGAGGATCTGGGTTTGCGGACAGCCTCAGCTACTTAGTAAGGCCCTCTGCAACTTAATGAGACCCTGTTTCAAAATAAAGAATAAAAAATAAGGCTGGGGGTATATCTTGGAGGTAGAATGCCCCTGGGTTCAGTCCCCAGTATCGCAAAAAAAAAAAAAAAAAAAAAAGGAAGGTGATTTAAGTGAGGGAGATGGGTGGGGAAGGAAACACCCTAATGCACATGATGTACATCCACGAACATATCAAAGTCAATCACTAAGCCGAACATGAGAAGGAGGGAGAGGAGAGGGAATGGGGTGGGAATTGGGTCAGGGCTAAATGAGTGATGTGTGCATGTATGCCTCTACCATCCTCTACCTCATCAAGATGTATGATTACAATGCAACAATAAATAAAAAAAAAGAATGAGGTAGTTCTATAAGTACTGACATTAGAAATCAACAGCCATATTTTGTTATTTTTTAAAAATGCAGAACAAAGTGTGTGATGCAGTATCTTTTTTTTAAAAAGAAATGCATGACTACATATGTAAAGAATACAGTTAAAATTCTTTAAGGATACTGTAGAGGAACGTCTTGTGCACACCTACAGTCACCTCAGCCCCACTTGCTCCCACAGTCACTGCTGCTTCTGCCCAGCCTTGCCCAGATGTGAGTCGATCGCCTAACTGCAGCCATGCTGGATACACCTAAAGCTCTGGGGCATGCAGTGGTGAGATATATTTCATATGGCTCCACAGAATCTCACAGCAAACAAAAGAGCAAGCCAGAAACTCACTTACTCCTTTACACACTCTACATAACATATTGTTTTTTGAAAAAGTATTCATTTTTATGATTTATAAAAGTATAGGGAATCAACAGAACCAAGTTAAACTACAAATTCAATATAGGGTGTGAAAAAGAAGTCTAGCCAGATGGATGGCTAGGATGAAATGGAAGATTTTTGCAGCTATTTACAAAGACTGAAAACATAGGAGTAGCAGGATTGGCAGGGATGACGAAGTTCAATTTTAGACATATTGAGTCTGAACCATCTATATCCAGATAGTAATGAAATAGTCTGAAAGAGATCATTCTACTCACTAGCTATATAAAAGAAGGGGCTAGGATATTTATTCAGACATAAGGAAGCTAGTCATTTGAATCTGCTTACAAAAGAGTTAATAAAATATGAGATTTTAAGCAATAAGCAAAATTAATCATATCATAAGATTTTGATGGTAAAACTTATAAACTTAATGTACTAGGTTTGTTCTAGTTTTATAATTCTGATCTAATGGAAATAGATTTATAATTTAGCTCTTAAGCACTATTATCACTTAATATATTGCCTCAGTCAATTATGAATTGTGGGGTTTACATACAGCAACTTGTTATTCTATTTGGTTGTAGAAGAAGAGTTTCCATAGCTGAACTCAAGTGGGTGTTTAGTTGTAGAGATATTTATCCACTTAGTTTGACTTCCAAATATGTATAAACTTTACTCCAGTTATCCCAGATGTTATCATTTTCTACCTGTGTCATGACATGAATAGTTTGGGACCCATTAGATTTAAATACTCATTAAAATTATTTACTGTTTTATGAATTTCCTCAAGATGTTTACCCATTGATTTGTTTGAATAGCATATCCAAATGCTCTTAAGTACCAAATATAACATGAGGTATATATCCCTCTCCTCACCTAGTGTTCATTTTGTCTATTATTTTGTGGAAGGAAATATGAATCAATGTTTTTTCCCAACATAGTATCCCACGGCATCATGGGACAGTTAGTTACTATACAGAAGCACCCTGTTGCCAATCTTTGCATTGTCAACCTTTATTGCAGGATAAACTAAAACTAACTTTTCATTCCCCATCTCCATATCATGACTGCATTGCTTTGGTCTGTCAAAACAGCATTTAGAGCCGGGCGTAGTGGCGCACGCTTGTAATCCCAGCATTCGGGAGGCTGAGACCGGAGGATCCGGGTTCATGGCCAGCCTCAGCTATCTAGTAAGACCCTCCGCAACTTAGTGAGACTTGGTTTCAAAATAAAAAATAGGGCTGGGGGTATAGCTCGGAGGTAGAATGCTCCTGAGTTCAATCCCCAGTACTGCAAAAAACCCCAAAAAACCAAAAAACAAAAACAAAAAACAAAAAACCCAGCATTTAACAGTATTAAAGCTGACATTGACATGGGGGCTAAATGCTTGGCATGTGTTAAAAACATAAAGACAAAAATAGCCCTTGATGCTACAGTTGAGAGAGTCTTGCACCACAGCCTGCTTCTTAGATCTCAGTGACCTCAAATAATTTTTACTTTCACCCCATCGAGGTAAGTTTTCAGGACATAATCTGATAAATTCATTTAAAACAAGGTGTAAGTGTATGATGCTTATGGCAAATTATCCATCCAAAGTGCATTTGCGCTTTTACAAGAGGAAAACCTTAAGGAAAAGAAAAGTTCATTATTAGCCTCAGGTTGCATTCTAGGCAGAAGGAGAAACATTTTCAAATCCTTTAGGTTAACACCAGTTAGATGGCTAGCTGACTCATCCATTATTTCTACAACTATCCCCATGTAGTTTTTGATTTAGGGAATAAAAATACAACTAAATGGAAGAAGAAGCTATCATTTTCTTCAAAGGGAAAAATGAATTTGAACATAACTGGCTATTCAATTTGGAATGGCTAGCTTCTTATCTTTCTTGGTCTGGCTATTTACCCCATGATCCAAAGTTCCAATTCCGATGTCAACAAGATCACTCTAAATTAGATACTGGACATTTTTTAAAATATAAGAATAAAACAATAACTAGGAGTGCTAGTTGTCCTGTCTGCAATACAACTGAAAAACTGATTTATACTTCCTTGCTCTACAGCTTTGACCACCACTGCTTCCCAAACAAAGGATTATAAATACTATTTTTTACTTGTTCAACCATGAAAACCAATATACATATTTAGTGCTATTTGCTCTTTGAAATATACCACTCTTCAGACATATTTTGTATATAAGGAGTGAGACATAGAGATAAATTTGGAGACAAAGAAATAAATTTATTGTCCCTTTAACAGAGGTCACCAAGGAACAAAGGTGCCTTTGACATCATGACTATTGAAGGCAATTGCTAAAGTGACTGAGAAATAAGAGAAGACTGGGGAACAGCTAAACTTATTAACTCAAGTCCTAACTCAATCTTTATTCAACCTAATTCTGATAGGATATTTTCAAGGAGAAAGGCAATATGTCATAGCCAACCCTGCAAATCCTAGAGTTTAGTATTGTGAGTGCTCTAACAAGTACAAGAGGTCTGCCTTCAGTGGTCTCTGCACTGAAGGGGACCCTTGACCTGGTATATCTCAGATTTTCACCAGGAGTGGGTCTGCCACTCTCACCTGTAAGCCCTGCCAGAAGAAACAGTCACAGTAAACACTTTTTACCACAATCCCTTATTTGTTTTTCCATATGGAAAACACCTAGCTGTCCACAAAGTCACAAGATCTAGACTCCTACGGGAGAGAAAAAGTAGCTAGAGGCATATTCGTTCTCTAGATTGAAGCCCACGCTTTGTTTCAATGTCAGTACCAACAAAACTACTGTTGTCCCTTTATTCACACTTGGACAAGAAGTAAATAATAATGCTCTCCAATATACTTTGAAACAACATTATGGAAAGTATAATTTATACTAATCATTGCATTTTTTAGAAAGACCCTCTTGAAAAGGTTATCAAGTGTGTTAAACTATAAAAATAAATCTGGAATTCCCAATTCCCCAACCAATCTACTCATGTGGTAAGAATATTTGCTAAACTAGGATGCGACTCCACCCCAAGCTGAGGAATGATGTAAAACATATCTGCAAGTCACTGAGGCTACTTTCAAATTGAACTGCCTGATGTTGTAAAGAATAATGCCATTACACTGTCATAAGAGCTATAAAGAAAAAAACTGGAGCAGAAGAGAGAACGTTTTATTCCAAACAAATGTTTTCACTTTGTCTACAGCCAAAGGTTTCTGTGAGATAAGACCCTGAATTAAAACAGCGTACAGGCCAAGGTTACTGCCCATGTAATAAAATGTCAGACTAAAAAAAGAGAGCAATCAGGGAGCTCTCTTTGCACTTTGCTTCTATAAATCAGTCACTGAACTCAACAACCTCATTGCATCTTATCAAAAACTAAAAGCAGATACTCTAAAACCTAAATAAGAAGTAAGGGTTGTAAGAATGTCAAGTCGAGGCCCCAAACTCCTCCCTATCACTCCTACTGCTTCTCACCACCACTCTGAGATCCTCAATTTCTCATGTATAGCCTCGGGCTCCTAGCAAGCACACCAAGGAATTCTTTATAGGATCTACTACCTCTAACAACCTCACCCTCCTTCTCCTCCTCCTCTTCCTCCTGGGTCTCTATATTCAAGCTGCACTCCCAGCCCATTTTTTTTATCTTTTTGAAACAGGATCTCCCTAAATTACTGAGGGTCTTGCTAAATTGTTGAGGCTGGCCTTGAACCTGCCATGCTCCTGTCTCAGACCTCCACATATGGGGATTATTACATGTGTGTGCCACCCTGCCTGGCTTTCCTAGTTGATCAACATTCACAGTTGGTAAGAGCATTTCAGAAGATCTAACAGGGTAAAATACTACCAAACCCAGTTGTGGTTAACAATTAAACATTTCTGTTAGGCTGATTTAACACAGTAAATGGTCTACATATTGAAAGAATTAGTGAGCAATTATTTTTAAATTAAAATAATTGAGAGTATCTCCCAAAGTTTTTGCAAAGAAGAAAGTATTAATTAATATAAAAGATTATCTGAAGTTTTCTCATTTCTTTTCTGAGACATATCATAAAGAGGCATTATATTTTAACAATTCAAGAAAGAAAAACTTCAATCCAATCACAGGAAGCATCTTCCCTACCATTACCAATTTTAACAATGCACAAACTTTAATTTTAACCATCAACTGCTGATTAGGTGGTTAACTCACCTGTGCTTCAGCAGCTCATCTACAGAAGTGGAATTAACAATGTTCAGTTGATGCATATCAAGTGCATGTGTAAGAATAAAGTAGAAATATGAGGCTAAATTCTTTCTGTTCTAAATAAGGAAAGAGGTTTTCCATTCGTCCTTTTTCTCTGAGCATTTAATTTAAAAAATTGTAATTGTAATTACTTTCTCTTCTTTTTAAAATGTCTACAAATGCACTTGAAAACTATATAGGCATTTGTCAGATCTATAATACAAGCCTTTGGAACTATCTCTTTAAAATTAAACATCAAGTTAGCACCCATATTTCCCAGTTTCTGCGAGAGGGTAGCAGACTAGGTTCTGTGGGTACCTTGATCTAATTGCAAAATTACCCTCTATCATAAGGGCATTTCCCCCTTTGGATAAAGCTAATTAGTTAAAACAGATGGTCATGGTGATCACCCCAATTGCCAGATAAAGTTAGGATGAACTATGTGCAGCAAGTCCCCTAGTTATTGTTCATCTTGAAAATGTGGAAATAATGGCCTATATCTGTTTGGCAATATGAAAGC
>PVLC010021211.1:0-28238 GCA_004027655.1 Graphiurus murinus
CTTCTTATGCAAAAATGGCTAGTGACCTCCCCAGTTATTTATCCAGTTATTGCATTTATTCTGAGCCACATATTGTGGAAAAATGAGGAAAAATACCACATATGTGCAAGGTATTAAAATAAAAGGTTAAAATTAAAAGATGTCTTTTCATCTGAATAAACAATACTTTGTAAGGCAGAGTTTTCTTTTTAACTTTCCTCATGAATGCAATATTTCTGGCAATTTATCAAGCTACAAGTTTGAAGAAAGCAACATACCAAAGGTCAAGTTGCTCATAAAAGCATTACTGAAATGTCAGAAACAATTACTCTTCCCAGAAGAATAAACTCCCAAGGAAATTAAATACATATTTGTGAAAAGTTGTCTCTATACAGTGATTTTATTTCCCATAGTCATACTATTTAATGATTTCCAAATTGTAATATGCTACATAGAATTGATACATTGTAAGTGTAGATCAGGTCCCGAAAACAAAAATATATTTTAGGAAATGCTGTAGTATAAAGATTTAAATAAAATGTAAGTTTACTTATTTTACCGACTTTTATTATTTGTCTACTAAATGCTTGTGCTTGGAAAATACCATGTTAAAAATACAGAGAATATATAGACATTAAAGTCTGGTATATATGGGCTTGAAATACTATCTCTACCACTAAGTAGCTGGTGACTTTGGCAGAGAAAACAATGCTTCTAGATCCTCTATTTCAAGTGCACTAAAATGTGATTTAAAAAATATTTTCTTCTTGAATTCCTAAGATGATCCTCTGTTTTGACATAGATGTTCAAAGGTGTTATTTTCTTTTCCTTCATCCCTAGATGTAATTATCACTGTATAACTAATAGATTTTGAAGCAGGCCAAACAACAGGGTAAAGAAATGTGTTGGGGCACTGTACTTTAAATTTCTGCCATAGGCAAATTTGGATTGGGTGGGGGGAGTTAAGAGTCTCTTAAATTTAATAGCATGTTTTCTTTGTGTGTGTGTGTGTGTGTGTGTGTGTGTGTGTGTGTGTGGTACTGGGGATTGAACTCAGGGACATTCTACCTCTGAGCTATACCCCCAGCCCTATTTTTTATCCTTTATTTTGAAACAGGGTCTCACTAAGTTGTGGAGTGCTTCACTAAGTAGCTGAGGCTAGCCACAAACCGGGATCCTCCTGTCTCAGCCTCCCAAATGCTGGGATTACAAGCGTGAGCCACCATGTCCGGCTACATGTTTTCTTTTGAGAATATAATAGCACTAGTGGGAATTAAGAGAATAGGATTTACAAAAGAAATGGTTAATTATACCCAGAAGTTTTATTTATAATATTTAGCAAAATATTCACTGACCAAGACACAGGCATTGGCTGATCAGAACAAATGCCTTGATCGAAGGATTTTGTCTTTAAAAATACATAGTACCTTTATCTATACAAGCCAGTATGCACCACCCAAGTATTAGCATCTATGTATGTATGTATGTATATATATATATATATATATATATATATATATATATATGCACACATCACTTTATATACATATATATCATAAAATCATACAAAATCTTTAACCTAGTCAGATTACATTTCAGATTTTAAGAATATTTACTATTTCCTGCCAGAGCAAAATCTCCACCAAAGTGTATTCATACATGTTCTTAGATTTAATGTCAAATTCTATTTAGTGTGTTTTGATATAAGACTATGTTTGTACATGTATGTGTTTGTGTGTGTTCCTTCAGAGCAGCGTTAGTACTTTATTGATTCATAACCAAATAGCCCTCCTAACATTCACCAAAGTACCTTATAAACTACATGATAGTGCCTGAAAATGTCCCTATTAAGGACACCACTAGTATAAAACTTCTTATATTGTCTATTCATGCAAGATCATGACATAAGGAGTCCAGTCTTATTCACTTAGATCTCCTTAAAATATTTAAATCATTGCTCCAACTCAGAGTTGAGATGAGCAACAAACTATAATTATTTCAAATAAATTAAAATGGTACAACAGGCAAATATTATTTACTCTTCATTAAATAAGTACATGTAAGTTCAAGTTACAAATTTGGTGGAAATTTTTATTTAAATCTTAACTCCTCCTATATATTAGTGTTTAATTAGGAATGAATAGGCAGAATAGTTCTAAGACATGGTGAATCAGAGTCGTGTGGGGGTCTTTTAAAAATAGATAACCCTAAAAGCTTCCTCTGTCCATCCAAGTGAGTAGTAGTTCTTTGATGGAACTTGGAGACAAGATTATTTAGAAACTCCCTGTCAGATTTGAAACAATGAGCTAACATTTTCTGTTTTGTCCAGAAGCTTTAGTCTCACTATCCTTCAATTTTGATATATGTTTCCTGGTTTCTGAGCTCTATTTGGCTATCCCAACTCTTTCTTTACACAAATATAAACATTTTATAAAACTCTCAGTTTTGCTTTCTGCAAATTCTCATTAACCATGGTTTGATTTGTTTTGACTTTAGGAGACTATCTGTTTCAATTGTTGAACTAGGGATGCTCATTCTCTGTCAACTCTGTACATTTTTATTACAAAGTCTTGTAATTGTTATTAATCTGAGGTGTCTCTGAGTGATCTTTTTTATAAATGTTAACTGTTGGTTAAATGAACCAGGAGTTCCTAACACAGTTGTGGTTTCGAATAGAAGGAAAACAGCTTTCAGACCATTTAGTAGAATGCTTCCATGTTCACATTTCATTTCCCCTAGAATTCTTTTCCATGATTTGCTATCAGACATTCCACTATAGCTATGAAGACTAAAGAGACAGGCTGCAGTGTCCTCAGCTGTAGTTCTTAAATTAGTCTTTAGGGTTCAAATATTTAAGTGTTTCTCTATAGAAACCATCAGAGGACAAACATGGAAGGTTTTGGAAAACTTTAGTGGGGGCGATTAATTCTTTAGGTTAGTTTCTGCTTCAAAGGCTTCCTAGATAGACCAATCTCTTTCAGTATACTGCCCTTCCCTCTCATTTCCAATCACATAGCTTCTCTTCCCCCAGAGACAGTCCCATTCAGATTTAAGTCCCTTACAAAACGTTTTCCTTAGGAATTGTGCCATTTCCAGTCACTACATTGATCTACAATCTGTCAGTGAGCCAAAGTCTTACTATGTTTGTGGGTGAATTTTTAGGTGATAAACATAACATTTATGCATCATTTGGTCATTTTACTAATCTTGGCATAATTACAAAGTCAAATATAGATTCAGTTAATTTTTTGGCTAATTTCTGTTATACTGAAGACTTGTTTATACATTGTGATTTTGTAATAACTATATGTGGAATATATAGGAGATGATTTTTTTTTCCAAATATGAAAGAAATCTCGAAAAAGTAGTAGTCCCAAAAGAGATGTTGTAATAATTATTTTAGGAAAGAAAATTTACAAATAGAAATTGGTTTTAAAACTAACCCTAAAGCCGGGCGTGGTGGCGCATGCTTGTAATGCCAGCATTCGGGAGGCTGAGACCGGAGGATCCAGGTTCGCGGCCAGCCTCAGCTACCTAGTGAGGCATTCTGCAACTTAGTGAGACCCGGTTTCAAAATAAAGAATAAGAAATAGGGCTGGGGGTATAGCTCGGAGGTAGAATTCCCCTGAGTTGAATCCCTAGTACTGCAAAAAAAAAAAAAAAACTAACCCTAAGATTGATAAAGGTATCATGGAGCCATCATTTCCCGAACTATGGGACCCTTTGAACTTTGTCTCGCAACTATGCTCAGAGCCTATAAAATGGACTTCCCAGATAGTTTATGTCAAGTGGGGGCAGATGGTGTAATGTCTTAAGATACAACAGGCACCATTACATGCTTGATCAGGAAAGCAACAGCGAGTCATTAGAGAGTATAATGTAGTCACAGCAGTGTGGCTGGCAGACTATTTGGTTTATAATTTGCAGAACTGATTGGAAGTGTGAGAATCCCTCAGAGAAAGAATGCAAGGTAACTAAGACCTTTAAAAAAATATACTCCAAGAGTTCTTATCCACAAAGAGCCCTGCAGGGCTCCTGAGGGGCTAACTGGACCAGAACCTACAAGATGCCTTAGTGTGATGGATCAGGGAGCTGGAGAGATCAACACAGGAGCTGTATGTCATGATAGAATAAATGGAATTCTATTGATGTGGAGCATTTATTTACATAAGCTTTTAAGGATAACTTAAGGCCAATAGATTATAATAAATGTAACTGTTTTAGTGATTCTATTAATTAACTCTTCAAATAAACGTAACGTATAATTTCTCTCACTTAATCACATAATTTCTTTCATTTGGTACTGTAATTTCTGTCATTCAGTTCAGTGTAACAACATCATAGATCTTCCAGGAAAAGCTGTTTTTCCTTCTTTTCTAGAGGAGGCCTGAGGAGGCTTTGCCAAATGTCTTAAATTTCTGTTAATCTCTGCAATTTAAATATCCTATAGCATAACTTTCAGTTAAAATTTTTGATCGAGGAGTCTGGGTATGTAGATCAGTCAATTTGAGAATATGTGCTTCGCATAGGCAATGTCCTATAAAAAAAAAGGAAAAAGAAGACCTCAAAGATGTTTGTAACACAATTCAAAATAATTTTCAAAATAAGAACTATAACTTTTCATAATGATAATTACATTAATTAGCTTTTCTCCATCGATTCTATATTTCCTCACAATCTGAGCACTTTAACAAAATGAAAACTACAAAATTACTGAATGTTAAGTTTATGCTATGAGTGGTCACTCACAAGTCGAATTAGGAAAATATGAGTAAGCATATCAATTTAAGCTCATATTAACTGAAGCACAAGGGGTTTAGAATGGAGGAGATCCTTTCCTTCAGTGGGATGTAAAGGATATATCAATTCTGCTTCTGATAGGTGTCTTGAAAGTAGACTTGGTATATTAGACAAGATTTTTCAACTGTGTGCCTGACACTGCTAGGTGCTGGGGTCCAGCCCTCGAAGCAGTGGGGTCGGGGGTCCTTCGACAGGTGTGGATTGAGATGAGGTTGAGAGAATACACTCACACTGAATGCAGTGAAGAAGCATATCTGTTTTATTGTTTGTTAGTAGTTGTTTTATACTATTTTTTTGCAATAAGGCATATAGAACAGGAATTTCCACAGACCTGTTCCTCCAAAGGTCATCCTCAACCAGTCAAGGTTAAAACATGTATATAAAAATTCATTTAGTACATAAAGATTCTTAAAAATACAACACATATATAAAAATTCTTTTCTATTAGTTAAAATCTTTACTATTTGTTTAGCTCCTTTAAGCAGTGTTCTTATCTTATCTCAGGTAGCTAGAGGGTTAATGTATCCTGTAAAATTCCAGGGAGACATGATGGGAGTGGACAAAAGACTATTTGTAGTAACTATTTAGATAAACTTGCAAACCTGTTTCTTGACTAATGCTTATAAGAGGTTAATGAATTCTTTATATGGGTTTGTCTTGAAGCACTGATTTTTCAGCTAATATTAAAAGATCACTATCCACTGGCCACATGTTTCTAAGAAATTTTTCTTTATAATTAATGTAAAAGCAAAACCCAAAGCACCCAAAATTCCCAGAATATAACATAATGCCACACATTCCTTCTTTTGGAATCATCTGCTTTGCAGGACTCCAGCGGACTGAGCCTTGCTCAAATTCCAGCTATTAAGGAGCTGTGGCAGCTAGGCACTTCATTAACTTTTTCTCATTTGATATGTATAACAATACCATAAGTTAAACGCTATTATTAGCTTCCATTTGAGGATTAGGAAACTAAATCTTAGAATAGTTAATATGCTCAAGGGCCTATAGCTAGTACATTATTGAGTCAGAATTTGAATCAGGGCAATTCTACCTCTAGTTATTAAAAGAGTAAATCAAGTCATTGTAGGTAATTTAAGCTCAGCAACTACTAAGATAATGAAGTCATGAGAGAGAATTATTTAGAATTTCAGATATGAAATAAGCAAATCTGGGGAAAGAAAAATGAACAAAACTATTTAAATCTCAAATAATACCAGATTTAAAGTTACTATTTGGATTTTCTAGAGTTTTTTGAACATGACCCAGAATTTTCTAGGGTTTTTGATAAATATGACCCAGTTAACTTTTTAGTCACTGAAAATAAAGCAAGATATTCTGACACATTCAAGCAAACAAACAAAACTATAGCAGGAAAATAGCACAAAATGAAGTATTAATTTCAGTTAAATGAAGTTAAGAAAACATTTCTCACATCTTTTTTCCAAAATACATCTGCTTTCACTTATTCCAAGAGAATATTACACACTTGGAGAGCATGTATTAAAAATCTACAGTTACAGTTGACATCAAACAAGAGCATAAATCATGGGTCCTATGTTAAAACTTACAGAGTACAGGCATACCCTTTTTTCTGCCTAACCCCAAGTGAGCTCTTTAATCAGGGATATTAGAAGGGAAGTTAAAAATGTTGTAAGAAAAGAGTTGTTTGCCCAATGCTTTGCTTACTAAGTAAACAGTTGATGTGATGGGTGGCTTAAATTCAATGAAATAAGAAAATGCAGTTATGGTTGAGTTTAGCACTATATTTTCATCATTTATTTACAAATTGCATTGTTTGCTATACTTTGTTAGAATGGGTTCTATCAAAAATGAAGATAAAGGTCATGTTAATGATTACATTAAAGGCTTAGAGTAGGAAGTAGATGTCATCCAGGAATGGAGGGTGACTTTTTACCTCACCATCACCTGACTCATTTTGCTAGGTTCTTGAAGGAATGAAAACATGGTCAGAGACTTGAAATAACAAACCAAAGAAAGGTGGCAGAGAAGTGAAAACAAAAATAATGCAAACTTGCTGAGAATGGAAAAGTTGAAAAATGATGAAAGGGAAGAAAAACCCTGACAATAATTATATTTGAAGACCCTAAGTTGGTAAAATATATTTAAAAATCAATAGGTAAATGTCTAGTTGGAAAAAGAGGAGGAGAAGTAAAGCTAAAGATAATTTTCATGTCATAAACTAGATACCAAGAGTCTGACAACGTAAATGGCACTAAAGTTAAAGAATGTCCTTGAGACTGTAATAGTGGGGAGGAACTGAACTTGAATTGGAAGGAACAAAAGGCAGGAGCATTTTGAAGTGCCAGGGTGAGCAAATGGAAAATGTTTGGAGAATATTGCAGGGTGAAGTTTGATCAGTGGGATATGTCAAGTACATTGAGTTATTCAGTTTGTAAATGCCTTTCTCAGTTATTATGCATCTGTGTTTGCAAATTGGCACCCATGAAAGTTAGGCACCTCTATTTGTACAGAGATCATGATGCTATTTTCTTCAGTGTTAACACTTCAAAGAGATGGTTTCCAACTCCCTGAGACATATAATTTCTGAGTTATAAAAGTGGCAAAAAACTGTGAGATTATTTACATACACTTCACTGAGGCAGATAAATCATTTACAATTGTAAATGTTTTAAAATAAATGCTGTAAAAAAAAAAAAGAGGTTAAGAATTAGAGTCAATGATAAACCAGTCTAAACTAGTGGGACTAAAGAAATGTTAATACCACCTTGGTCAGGTTCTTGTAAACTAACAATTTTAAAAGGTATAGACACCAGTGGTTTCTATTTTCTCAGAAAAGCAATTTATAGCCAGGCATGGTGGTGCATGCTTGTAATCCCAGTACTTGGGAGGCTGAGACAGGAGGATAACAGGTTCATAGCCAGCCTCAGCAACTTACTGAGGCCCTTCACAACTTAATGAGACCTTATTTCAAAAATAAAGAATTAAAAAATAGGGCTGGGGGTGTAGCTCAGAGGTAGAGTGCCCCTTGGTTCAAACCTCAGTACCACAAAAAAAAAAAAGGAAAGAAAAGCAATTTATATCCTGAGACTTGCAGATATACAGGATAAGATATTCTCATCTAATAAACATGTACCATGAAACTCCAAAGTGACAGTAACTGAACCAGAACATTAGGTATGAAGATACTGAGTAAGACATGATCCCTGGCAGAAGGTTCCCATAGGCAAATGGGAGCAATAGTGGGCAAACAGACAATTAGCAAAAGTTTTATAAGTGATATGTCTGCAGTATTTTGTGATAAGAGATAAAGAGTACAACTCCATATATGAAATTTGAAAAAGTCAAAGAAGATTCACAGGAGTAGAAAACTTGAGTCCAAAGGATAACATATCAGGAAGAGGGGAGTCACCATGGAAGGCAAATAGTGTATGCAAAATGACAACATGGAAGGCAGCATGTCAGTTCACTGGCAAAGCAAATAGGTTTCTAAGGATAGAATGGAGGGAAAGTAGGAAGCAACTGGAGACTCGGGTTTTCTGGGCTCAGCTAACAGTTATTAAAGAGACTGTGATGCTCAGATTTGCATTTTAAGTACACACCCTCGGGGTAGGATCAATGATGGGCTGCAGGGGAAATGTGGTACTATAGAAGTCCAGAGGAAAGTGTGCAATGCTCTGAAAGACAACATGGCTTCAAGATTAAACAAATCAGACTCACTACCTGGGTGATAGCAGAGAGAGTGCAGGGATTCAAAATAATTGGCAGTTTCCTATTTAAGATGAAGATCTCGATGCTCTCGAAGTATGGAGCTCAGTTCATGAGTCTTTTACTTCAGTAAGCTAAAAGAGATTCTATCCCCACATAACTTCTATTTATTTATTTATTTATTTATTTATTTATATTTATTTATTTTGTGGTACTGGAGATTGAACCCAGAGGCAGTCTACCTCCGAGCTACATCCCCAGCCCTATTTTTTATTCTCTATTTTGAAACAGGGTCTCACTAAGTTGCAGAGGGTTCACTAAGTAGCTGAGGCTGGCCTCGAACCTGGATCCTCCGGTCTCAGCCTTCCAAGTACTGGGATTACAAGCGTGCGCCACCACGCCCAGCTCCTACATAACTTCTAGTTTTTACACAGTTCCGATAAGATGGTTATATGCAAATATTTTCTAGAAAGTTTCATGCAAATATGAGACTCCAAGTTTTCCTATATTAATTCCCATTTTAACTTTTATTGGTTGATAAGTATGTAAATAAAGACTTTCACTATGTCAGTTTGGTTTTTAAAGACAATTTCTAAATAATACAAATAACATCAACTCAATTATAATTCTCAGAATTACTCTAGAGTTAGGATAGGTCTGGTAAGAGAAACCAAATTCTCAAATTACAATACTAGGGACTTTCTAAATAATGTGATTTTTTTTTTATCTTGGCTTTGAATCTGGTTCATCTCTACTTTATGTCTCACTTCTGCTTAAACCTTTTTCAATTCTATATATTGATGAGTGTCAATTTTGCAGTAGAGATGTTTGGCACACAGTACTACTATGACTAAATTAACCATAAAAGCTATGCATTTCTATGATATAAAGAAACCAGAACAATTCAAGTGGAATTTATAGAATGGTGTTTCACAACACATATGTGCTTTTCATTAAAATATGATTAATTATGTTGAGTGTATTACTTTTGCAATCTTGACCTTGAAATTATAAAAACTCTGATAAACCATGGTTTACATTTTATATTTTGTGGGAGCTCTCACACAATTCATATAATAAGCTCTCAGTATATACTTTAATGAACAAAGAAAAAGTCTATCCTCAGATCTCAGTTCTCATTTTGTTTTATTTCCATGGAAATCTTCATGAATTTTTAGTGTAATTACTTCAAGCAGATGTTCGAGTCTCTTATCCTGAAAACAGGAGACACAGTAGAATAAAAAGGGATAGTTTGGAAGAGTTCATGAAAGATTTTAGTGTTGTTTGTAAAAAATAGACCAAACAAGGGCAAGTTTGGAGGTTTCTTTAGGGATATCAAAAAACATGTTTAAGTTTATTAAAATGATGAATTATGAAAGCATGTTCTTAAAATTATAGTTGTGAATAAAGAGAAATTAAATGGGTAGATACCAATTTAAACATTTAACTTTCATTACAATTTCATAAAAATAAGTAAACCGAAGCATTTTCATTTTATATTTCAACTTCTTACATAAAGCATCACAACAATTTTAAAGCAGATGTATTTCAGTTCAGACTTCAGGGTAAGGCATGAATTGTAAAATGTTGAGATGATGGTTTGTTCATTTAGTTCTGTGTTATATATTTCATTACAAATATATCTTTTTCTGGTTTGTCAAAATGTCTACAGCTTCATGGGTAAAAAATAAGTTACATAAATGTAAAGCAATCCTTTGAAATTATTTATGTTGGTAGATGTATGCCAAAAAAGATAGTGTACTTAATACACAAAGATATGCATGAGGAGGATTTGAAATATTCATGATATCAGAATGAGAATCCAGCTAAGAAATCGTGTGCAGAGAGGCTAAGGAAGAAAAAACAACTTGTTCTGGCCCATGCCTGCAACAGTGGCCAGAAGAGCGCCAGTCAAAATAGTCATCATCAGGTGTGTTCACTCAGACTTGATGGAACGCAGACACAGATAATCAGTGTTTCAAAGATCCCATAGTGAGGACATCTGGTGGTTGAGTATGTCCCAACTATAGGGCAATTGATACAGAAAAGTGGAATTTTGAAAGTGCTCAGCCATAAAATTTTCATTTCTCAAAAATGGAAGAATATAAATTAATCTGATCTTTGCATATATGCATGTTTATTTTATACCTATATATTCTCTGGAGTAATGTTATATAAAATAATACTTATCTAAACAAAATAAATTTTATGAATAAGAAACATATTTTAAGTCGATAAAGAAGAGTGAAATTATTTTCTGGTACTCTTATATGACATTATCTCAGATGTTATTTTTTGTGTAAAATGTAAGATAAAAGTAACAGCCTCACAAAATGGATGGAGGTAATAAATTATGGAGTTGTCTATGATAGCCATAAGTCAAACTTACTTACTTACTTACTTTATTTATTTATTTTGCCTCGTGTTTCCCAGATGACTTTGTTTCCTGCAGTGTGGCTATTTAGCTTAAAAAGAGCACAGCTACTAAGTGTTTCAATTAGCTGAGTTGACTAGAGATTCACTGAAGCAAAGTTAAAGATTTGAATGATTCTTTATTTCCATAGATCCGCTGATGTTTATAAACCCAACCCTGTACCCTGGGCATGATAACACACACACTGTCTGGATCTAAGGGAATGTCTGGCTGGCAACACACGTCACTGTTGAGAGACTCCTCACGTGTCTGTCATTTCCTAACTTCTTTGTAGACAAAAGCTCATACATTACTAATTGCCTTGGCATCTTGACTTCTCACTATCACCATACCAGTTAAAAATAGATTGGGGAATTGGTTAGTATCTCTGCTCCTTTAATAACACTTCTTGAGGCAGGGAACAAACTTATTAAGTCTCAACTTCCTTTAAAGTAAAACTAGATACTGGGACAGGGGACATCGATCAGTGGTAGAGCATGTGTTCAATCCCCAGCACCAAAAATTAAATAAACAAACAAATAAATAAATACATAAATATTATTCCCCATGTCAGAATGTTATTGTAAGAATTAGCCGAGATGATGTATGCAACATTCATTCACAGTGCATGACAAATGATGGCTATTCAGTAACTATTCATTGAATATTTTTATCCATGTGTATACTCTGTATAAAGAGAAATATAGGGGGATGTCCCACAGAGAAGCAAATGATATCAGGTATGAGATCCAGATAAATCCATTTCACACATCTGCCCTTTCAAGAGGCAGTCGGATTCTTAAACCAGAAGACAACAAATGCAGAAAAATCTTGGATTTTATGTGCATCCAAATCACCTAGGACTTTTTTCAAAATACAAATTATGATTCAATGAGTGGGATTTGGGAGGCTGCATTTCCAGCAAACTCAGGTGACATACTGCCTGTCCACTAAGTGTAATTTGGCAAGGTCCTGGAGCACTTAAATGCAAGACAATTTAAAAAATATAGTGCATACTTCCAAATATGATACTTGTTCCAATATCTAGGCCCACATTCTGTTTCTTAGCAATATAACTTAAAATTTATTCATTTACTTAATAAAAAATACTTTAGTACCTACTGTGTGCCAGACACGATTCTGGGTTCTAAATATATAGTAATGACAATATAGATTATGATCATGTTCTCATTTACTCTAACAGTAGGGTCATAAAATAAACATGTAAGCATGTTAACATAAAATTAGCATGTAAACATGAAATAAGATCTAATGATCTATAAAACCATAATGAGAATATACCAGTTACTATGAGAGTATATATGGTCTATGAAGTCTCTAGGAAGAAAAAAATTGATTGAATTGAAATCAACTGTTGAAAAAGAGGTAGCTGTGTGGAAACCTAAATTTTTCATACAAAGTGAAGAGAAAGTGCAAAATCCAACAATGGGATTTGTTTGTAGGAGGAAGGAGAAAAAAAGATATTGTAGCTAGAACTTAATGCTTCAACGTGAATGTGAGATAATGATGGCTAAGAGATCAAAGAGGTAAGCAGAGACAAGATCCCACTTGGCACAATTGGGAAGAGTTCAGAAATTGCTCCCCAAAAATCCTTTTGCCAAAGTCAAATCAAGGAAATCTTGGAAGTTGGATCTGATATGGTCTTAGCAGCACCAAAGAGAATTAAAGTATGCTCTCCGGGTGAAGGAAAGTGCCTACAGAAAAATACACCTGACTAAGCTCAGAGCAAGATGAGTGAGAAAGGGTTAAAATGAAGTAAGAGTATCTTGAAAGGCAAGTAAGGTCAAAATTGTACATTCGTTTGGTTTACACTGTCACAAACAGAAATGCATCACTCATGCCATGTAAGGTCTTCAAACCCTAGATTGCTGCAGAGGCAAATTTTTCTCAGTAGAAATGATCAGAGTGTATTAGATCCCTTTTCACTGTTGTGACCAAAGTACCTGACATAAACAATGAAGAAATGCAAAGGTTTATTCAGGCTCCAGGTCTCAGAAGTTCAATCCATGATTGGCTGACTTCAAGGCAGAAACTTCATGATGGCAGGGTGTGGCAGAGGATAGCTGTTTACTGTATGGTAACCTGGAAGTAGAGAAGGAGAAAGGAAGGGACCAAGGGCATCCGAAAGGTCAGACCCCCAGTGACTCACCCCTCCAACCACACCCTTCCTGCCTACAGTTACCACCCAGTAAATCAATTTAAATTATTAATCCATCAGTGGCTTCATCCACTGATGGGGAAAGAGCCCTGATTCAATTAGTTCACTTCTGAACACTTCTGCATTGCCAATACATAAGCTTTTCAGAGGACATTCCATTTTCAAACCATAACAGATGGTAGAGAAAACATAAAAACTGTAACTCTTATTAACTGTAGGCCATAGTCCCATACTTTCCACAGAAGTTTTAGAAGAAAAAAATGACAGAAGGTAGATGGTTCAGTAAAAGATAGCAATTAAGTAAATAAAATATATGTAAATCCCCCACCCCCACACCAAGAAAAAGCCTGGGAGGAGTTTTTATTACTGTGTATATTATAAAATATTGAATGTCTTATACAATAATGATTTTCATACCCTACTTACCTACCTATATATGTATTTATCCATTGTACTGTTTTATTGCTGTATATATCAAACCACAAAACCAGTAAGAGCAGAATTTAAGAGATCTCAGAAATCAGAGTAACTAGAAAAGAATGAATGATGTATTGCTGATTGAATTGTAATTTTAATGGGCCTCTTTTAACTTAATAGCGAGGAAGTCTAGTGACTTAAGACCTTACAGGAGCTGTTAACACATAAGTGCCTTTCACTTGACTTCTGGTATTGTCTAATGATGAAAGGCCAAGAAAACTAGTAGCTATTAACATTTTAGAGCATTTCCAATTGACTTCTGATTTTTTACCTTGTTTTTCAAATGTATGAGTAAAGGAGTATACATTACAATGGTGCTCCTAATCTTTCATCAGTGAGAAACATCTTTGAGTTGCTTATCTAATAGTTGTAAGTAATGGCATAGTTAGTAATCCTTTCCTACCTGATGGCACCTAATGCAAGAAGACCCACACACACTTTTGATATATTCATTCAGAATTAAGTTTCTCTTCTGTGGCAAAATACTATTTGCTTGTTTGTAGTGTATATTGTCTCAATAGCTCAACTTATATGGATTTAACAGTGATAGACTGTTGATGGTCATGTATTTCTCAGGAGAAGAAGTAAACAGACAGCTATGCAGAGATGCCATCTTTCCCATCCCGGTGGCCTGTGATGCTCCGTGCCCAAAAGACTGTGTGCTCAGCGCCTGGTCTACATGGTCCTCCTGCTCACACACCTGCTCAGGGAAAACTACAGAAGGGAAACAGATACGAGCACGGTCCATTCTGGCCTATGCAGGTGAAGAAGGTAAGGCCATAAGCTTCAGCAAGGACTTAGTTTCCTTTTATAAATGGGTGGATACTTACTTTGTATAGTCTGGCTAAGATGAGAATTTGTGAAAATAAGCTAACAGGAATCCAGCAATCTAAGGAGACTTAATATCTGTTGACGTAGCTGGCAGTTTTATTCTATTCCCCAAAATCAACCATAAAAGTGGATCTTTAGTGAAAGAGGAAAGACTTTTAAAAGTGCACTTATTTTTTCTTTTGTCCATTCTCTTAGTAATTATATACTGTCTACTTCAAAGTGTTAAACCTGTGAAAAAATGAACATGGCTCCACAAAATCCAGATGTTTCTGTTTTTTTTTTTTTTTCTCTATTTCAGTTGTAAGTTTTGCCCTTTGAAATCACATCCTATTGTTTCAGTCATTTTTGTCCAATGAAAAAGTTTATTTTATAGCAAACCAGCTTGGCTGCTGCATGACTGAAAAGTACATGTATTTTTGTTGTTGTGGTGGTGGTGGTGGTGCTTGGGATTGAACCCAGGGTCATTCTACCTCCAAGCTATACCCTCAGCCCTATTTTTAATTCTTTATTTTGAAACAGAGTCTCACTAAGTTGTGGAGGGCCTCACTGAGCAGCTGAGGCTGGCCACAAACCTGTAATCCTCCTGTCTCAGCCTCCCAAGTACTGGGATTACAAGCATGCGCCACCAAGCCTGGCATAGTACATGTATTTTCAACCATTTGAGTTTCTGAACATGGACTCTGATATCCAGAGGTTTCATATGTAGATTGTGTTCATCTTTAAAACATGTTGTTTCTAAATCACTTCACCCTATTGGGTGAATAAAGCATGTTTGTCATGTGTTCATACCTTACTTACAAATTTTGTTGTCAAGAAACACAAGGTTCTTGGTAATTATCTCAAAAGGTGATGCTCCTTTGGCCTCAGTGTTACCAAGTGATATGTTGTATTCACTCCAGTCATTCTCTAAAATAACTCAGAAGTAGGAAAGCATAGAAGTAAATCAAGTTCTTTCCCAATAGGCCACATTCTTTGTCAAGAATATAGGTATGTTATTTAAATATTATCAAGCTAAATCATCTTTCTCTTCATTCACATTTAGCACTGATTTCTGTTTGTAGCAAGGATGCATTTCTGTGTCCCCACAAATAAACAATTTTGAAGGAGTTTTTTGTGGCTATACCTTTTTTATTTTTCTGTTTCTGAAGTATTTTAGTGATAGATACTTAATAGTAATCTTATTTAATTAAACTTGCTATGAATGTAAAAAAATTAACTATTAAAAAGTCAGCCTATGGGAAAATTTAGAATTTCCTTTATACAGTCAAAAATATTTTCCTGTTTCATTAATATAAACTATTTGCTACAAAAACAAGTAGACATATTGAAAAATAGAAAATTTTAGAGGAAAAGTTGTATTTCTTGTGTTGACAAATAATAAGTTTAACCTCCTATAGATTATATTCAGACTTCAAACTCTATCAGCTCAGACTATGTCTTGGGCTTCATTAAAATTAGATCTGTGGTCACCCTGCTTCCTGTAAATCCATTATACTCTGCAGACACTTGCTGTGTGACTAGTAATGAGTGACTTTTCACCCTGAGTCACATGGCAAGGATTTTGCTATGCCTGCAGAAACGCACCACATCATTATTTCTATAGACAAGGAAAGAAGGAAGGTCATGAAATATTTTAAAGGCAAAAATTTATAATTATTCTTTGGTATGTACCATCATCCACTTAATTTGAAAGGATAGGACTGTGATAATTTCTTATTAAGTCTAATAGTTGCATCATAAGCAAATCATTCTGGAAAAGTATAGATGTTTATGTAATAAACCATAAGGGCATAGATTCAAAACATAATTTTGACAAGCAACAGTGGGAGCTATAAATGGAGAGTGTGCCGCTATTTGTCTCTTAATAACTTATAAAAACTAATATAATTGCATGTGATAGTTAATGAAGAATCTATTCCTTAAAACATACTTATTTAACACCTGTTACTTGCTGAACACTGATACATATTTGCTCTTACTTGAAATAATTCTTTTTATTTTTTTATGATTCTCTATTGATTTGATTTTTGTAATTCTGATTTATTTTAAAAATAATTTAGAAACTATATCTGCAAGAATTTTTCATTGCCAATCAGATAATGCCTCATAATTCTGTGCAAAAGTAGGTTTTTCTATTATTCCTCAGAAATTAATATTTTGTATATATCATCAATATTCTTAATATTTCACAGATAAGAAAATTCCTGTGATAACTTTAAATGAAAATACCACAGTAACAAAATAATATCTGGAGGGTTTAGACATGAAATTGTGCAATTTCGTGGTAAAAATAAAGGATAAATCCATGTGCTAAATATATCTGGATTTACAAAATGAGTACTACAACCTATACTTCATTTATCTGTCAGAAAATTATCATTAAACATTATTACCCTGAAGATTAGATAAGCACTTATAATTAGTAAGGATAGACTAAATTGTTATGTAATAGCAGAAAGCCCAGAAGTTTAGGAGGAGCTTAAAAGAATAAAAATCTTACTCATTTCTTCTTCAAGAGAATTTAGCTACAGTTTTGGGTTAATTCTTCAGGGCAGTATGTCCTTCAGGAAATGTCTCAGCATTGCACTACCATATGAAGACCTGCTTCCATAATCCCCATGCCAAAAGAAGTAGATGTTGGAGAGTCTATTGATTTAAAAGTAACAGTAATTAAGTTCTTCCACCTAGAAGTCATTTTTGTCATTTCTCACATTTTGTTGCTAAAATGCATATTTAACTTTAAGGGGGAGGAAATAATCCTCCTGTATGCTACACCAAGAGCAATGCCAGGTACTGAGCTTACCCCCAGTTTTCTCAGTCTGGCTGTATATATGTGACCCCTTTCCACTGCCCAAGGTCTCAGAAACTCCACACCAGGCAACCAACTTCTCCCACTTTGGATACGTTTCTCTCTCAGGCAGGATTCCGACAACCCACTCAGAACAACCACAGATCCCTACCTGCTGGCACAAGGCCCAGCACAGGATCTCAGAGCACAGCAGAATAAAGACAGAATCTCAGCATCCGTGAAGACAGCCAGCTCAGTGTAGCGTGTCCAAGCAAGGCAGGGTTGTGGATGGAGGGTTTCTATCATGTGAAGTGGCCTGATGCAGGGTGTCAGAGCATGGACAGAGTGATAAAGATATCCTGTGGGTGCTGCAGTGGGAGGCTAGGGATAAAGAGGACGATTTATCAAGGAAGCATTTGTATTAAAAATACTAAGAATCAAGTTTCTTATTGCTGGGGCAGGGAGTTACAAATACTTTAAGAAAGAAAACTGAATTAAACCGTAAGGTGTTGTTCAGGAGTTAGAAGTTACCAATATGAGCTAATGATGTCTAATTTGTGAAGATAGATATGGAAATAAATGTAAATGCAAGTATGTGAATATGTAGATAGTTATATGCATATTATATACATATCTGCAAATATCATTAGCACTAGTCACTGAAAAGGTATGATGAGAGCAGCAAGACCCAAGCAGCAGTAAGTGCATATGACACTCAGAACTTGGTTTCTTTTCTTTTTTTTGGTTTTGTGTGTGTATGTATATGTGTGTGTGTGTATGCATGCATGCTGGAGAGTTAGCCCAAGGCCTTGAGTATGCTAAGCATGCACTCCACCAGTGGGCTATGTCCTCAGCCCCAGATCTTGTTTTTTAATATCATTCTCCAATAAAAGGAGCCAAGGCTCCTTGGAGAAATCGATGATTCCAGGGCTGAGATAGGAAAAGTTGAAGATGGCCCTGGAGTATCTTGTACTAGAAAGTAAAGAAAAAGAGAATATGTCAAAAGCCGAAAGAAGCAGAAGCCAGCTTAAAGAGTCTCCCGCTGGTCATATATATAAACAATTTGAATGCAAAATAATGATCCTAACAGATCATAACTCATTAAGTAAAATGGGAAAGCATGGGTTCATACTTGACATAAAGAAATATACAAGTAAATTGAACATCTGATGAGGAGCACTATGATTCATGATCTCAAATATTTTTCTATTGAAGGAATTTTGGGGACACCACCTTAATCTAGTGATCAAAGTTAGCATAATCAGTAAGGGTGCAAATCCAAATCTTGTGTCCTCAATGTATAATGAGAACATGACATTATTTCTGTGATATCTTGCCAAAACTGTGTATATGTAAGTTAATCTTGAGGAAATATAGACAAACTCTCACTGAAAGATACTGTAAAAAACAACTGATCATCACTCTTTTAGAATATCTGAATTATAAAAATTCCAGAAAGAAAAACTGTTGCAGATTAAAGGAGACTAACAATAAATGTGACTCTTGATTCTAAACTAAATTCTTGTGTCATGAGAGATCATTTGAGTCAGTTGGAAAACTTGGATGAGGACTGAAGGTTACATATTAATAAGTTAACAGTGTTTATAATCTGATTTTTAATATTGACTGTGTTTATGTACATGAAAATGCCCTAGATTACAGGAAATAGACCCTAAAGCATTCAGAGTAATGAGCCTCATTGCATTGACTTCTTCCAAATGGTCCAGGAAAAATTTGATACTATGCTTTTAATTATACTGTAATTCAGACGTTAGTTCAATTTTTTAAAAAAAAATAATAAAACCAATTTGTAAATAATTTTTCACACAATCTCTAATATCATATGTAACCTGGTATCTACAATATACAAAATAGTCATAAAATGCTTCTTAATGAAATGTCATAAAATGCTTCTTAATGGAAACCAAATCAGAAGTGGTCACTACTAGAGATAGTTAATATACTGAAGAATGTAAGAGTAATTCTTTTCACTTAGAAAAAGTTATTATGAACCAGGCATGGTGGCTCCTCCCACCGGTTATCCCAATACTTGAGAGGCTGAGACAGGAGGATCTCAGGTTTGAGGACAGCTTCAGGAAGTTAGTGTGACTCTTTCTCAGAACTTAGCAAGACCCTGTTTCAAAATGAAAAATTTTAAAAAGAGCTGAGGGTGTAGCTCTGTGGTGGAATGCTTCTGGATTCAATCCCCAGTAAAACACACACAGTAATTTACTTTTTAAACATTATATGCTTTAAAGTAAGAGTCTTCCTTGTATTATGTAAAGTGTTGTATTTGTACCAAAAGCCAAAGTTTTGTTGGAAAGTTTTAAATGAAAGCAATCTTTGAACCCCAGCAAACTTCATTAAAAAGGAAAAAATAATGCTTGAAATGTTCTCCACTGAATATAATGATAATGTCTGCTAATTTTCATTATATAGTTAATTATTCCTACAGAGTAAAAATATTAGAGAATATTTATTTTTGCAAAGTTCAGAATGACCTGATATAACTTCATCAGCCAAATATCAATGTGCCCTACATCTGCTTTATATACACAGAGAATAGATGCAGATTAAAATAGAATTATGTCAATTTTCCTCAAATAATTGCTAGTTTTCAAAAATCACATTTTTCAATGCAAAACATGGATGGAAATATTTCTATGTTAACTTGTTCAGTTTTCGAGCTAAATTATTTTAATTCTAAAAGCCAAGGAGTACCTGTATTTCCCAGAGGAATTTAAAAAACATACATAACTCTGGTTTCTAAGTAAATACTAGTAAATTCCCCATCCTCCCACTATTGACCTTAAAAAGGGCCATTTGCCTCAATCTATTCCTATATGACAACCACACAGGATTCATATGGGCTCCCTAATGGAAAGTCTTCTGCCTCTTTCTTCAAGGAAAAAAAATGGCAAATGGAGCTGTCTTGGAGCAGAATATCTTGAGCACTCATGAGTTTAAGTTTTTATGACTTAGTTTTTCCAAAGCATGCCGTTTCCAATGTGCTTTGCACTCCACAGTGGTCAGCTATCAAAAGGATTTGGGCTGCAATAGCCAGAAATGTTAAAAGCATGTTGTAGTCTCTTGATGACACGCATTCAGGCCCCTTCCTTATCCTTGTTTCCCAGTTACTTTCTACTCCAATCGACTGCATCTGTATTGCTAATTCCCAAGGTCATACCTCCATGCTTTTATTTATGTTTCTTCTGCTTAATATTCTCTCTTTCTCCTCTACCTTCTCAATACTCTGCTTGTCAAAATCCTATCTCCCTCAAAACTCATCTCAGTTCCTCCTGCTCTCCAAGACATTTTCCAGTCTCTGAAACATAATGGAGTCTTATCCCTTTGCATCCTAATTATACTAAATACCTCTCTTAAGGAATTATGACATTCCATGTAGAATTATACTCGTGTGTATGCTTGTCTTATGCCCTCACTCCACTTTCTCACTGCATTATAATATCCTTGAACTATTTCTAAGTGTCCCTTGAAGAATCCCATGTGAGTGCTATACATCATACTCAATATATGTTATATGAGTATGGTTTAGAAGAGGGCTTTTTTCCCCAGTCTATCATATTTACAATTTATATACCAGAACCAGAAACTCCAAGCTCTAATAAAATGCATCCTAAAAAAGATTTTGTGAACTTGATGTGGGGAAAAAAGTTACTTTTCCATTTCTAAATGACTAGATTTGCATACTAATGTTTCATAGGAGCATAAAAGTTTCTTTATATAGTAGAATTTTATCCAGATCTCATAAAGTCCTTTTATGGAATAATAGAAAATAGTGGCTTTAATACAAAGCATATATTTTCATATGAAAGAGGATTTTTAAAAATATATTTACTGCTAATTTTTTCATGGGTCACATTTTATCTTTCCCCCAGTACTATGAAAATACTTCCAGATATCTGGAATTAAATCTTCCTGTAGATAATCAATATATTTAATATTATATTTATCAATTTTTTCATTACTAAATTATTCCCCAAGCAACATGACAATGCTAAAATGACTGAATGCTCCAAACCAGAGTTTCAAAACTTCGATACTGTTAATCTAATTAAGAGCATATTCAGGCTTATCTGTGCAAGGATCTTGACATAAGACCCAAACTGCTGACGTAGCTTTAATGTGGATTGAAGCAAGAAAATAAATAGGTTTTATGTCTATGAACTTAATAGCTACTTGCAGTTCCTTGACACATTATGCTGATGTCGTAGAAGGGTTTTTTTTTATCATTTTTTTTCCAAAGTCAACCAATCAATTCCAATGTCAAAAACAATTCAGTTTAAAACACACAGTTCAACTAGCGTTCATGCTTATGGTGAAAATGTTGGAAGTAAACAAACATTTTTCTCTAGGAGAGGAGAAATTTTAGTATTAAATATAAAGAAGGAATTTTTAAAAATTGATATACACACACAAACACACACAGTCTATAATTAACATGTTGAGAATTGAAATTGAATAAATCTAGCACCTCAGGGAATGGGTAATAGGAGTTCTCATTTACTTCTCCTCAATCCAATTAGTATGTTTTAAGATTCATTTCTATTCAAATCCTAAACTTCTTTGTGGGAACTGCCAGGGTCACCGAGCTATGTGATGGAAGATAGGATATGAACAGTGACAGATGTTTTCACCTTCATGAAGCAAGGAACATTAATAAAGTGCTGTTTAATGCAGAATATTCGGATATTGAGATCATATTCAACACTGAGTACATGATTCTAAATTGCTGTTAAGTTCTTAAATGTACCGCCTACTGATTTATTTGCTGAATGGAGAGATGTCTTTAACATAAGGGAAGTAATACCTGCAGATCAGCTCAGGGCATGGCTACTGGGATCAAATTGCCAATGAAGTGAGCAACATTTCCTTCAGCACCCTACCTTTAATACTACAAGGCCAATTATATGTTCAAAATTGGCATCAGAAATAGCACAGCAGTAAGAAACTGGGCTTCCTCAATATTACAGTGGTCATACCATTCAATCAGTGTGCACTTGTCCTTTTATTTTTTTATTTGTATTTTTTTAACTCATATGACAATTGTGAACACAAAATGAGGCCGCACCTAGAAAGTACTTAAATGGAGGCATCACATAAAGAGGTTCAGAATGAAAACTCTCACGACATATTCTATTAATGAAAAGATACATGTATTTTACCCCTTAAATCTCTAGAATTACTACATAATATATTGTGAGCATTTTAAAACTGCCATAGCCAGTCAACAGTTATGACACAGTTGTCATTGCTTGTGTACATGAACTTTATTGTCATCCCTGTTGTAAATAACAATCCCATGATGCTTCTGCCAAACACACCGATAATCAAAAACAGCTAAAGACCATTGGAGGAAGGAAAATAATTCCTCGCAGCTTGCTTAAGCCTTTCATTGACACCTTCTGGGTAATTAAGAATACAACATCCTCAAAACCTATAGATAGGCATCAGTATTCTGAAGGGAAGTTCTGGAGACAGCAAGGGAAAACTCTGGAAGAAATCCTATAACACCAACAGCTTTGATGACACAGACAATAATACTGTGTAGGAGAACACAGACTTGGAGGAGCGTGTGTTACAAAGTGGCAAAATATTTGAACTCTTAATGTAGACTTTCTGGAATATCTTTCCTTTCAGTGAATGCTAAAGAGTGATATAAAAAAAACTATAAGTCATAGAAAGCTATTTCAATGAACATACAATAAAAGAGTTGCACAGAAAACATTGCATCATTGTTTAGTTTGCAGCTATTTCTTTTTCCTTGGAACAACTAAAATGAGATTTTAGATTTGAAGAACTATAATATTATTATTTTTCCAGTAATGCTTTGGAAGATCATAAAGTAGGATTCAATTTTAACATTTTTATTTCTAATCATTCTATAACCTAGTCCATTAAAATAAGCAGACTTTAAAAACCTGTAAATAAGACTTTGGGGGATAACATTT
This sequence comes from Graphiurus murinus, assembly GCA_004027655.1. Lineage (NCBI taxonomy): Eukaryota > Metazoa > Chordata > Mammalia > Rodentia > Gliridae > Graphiurus > Graphiurus murinus. Next base: position 23,130 of record PVLC010021211.1, read on the forward strand.
GAAAACACACTCAGATTTCTTATGGAGTCTCATCCACAGAGTCTCAACTAAGCACCCATTTCTTTTGGTTAGCAATCACATGGGCTTCATTGTACCTCACCTTCAACTTCTCTCTTTAAGGTCCTCCATATTCTTCAAAAGCAAGTGTCATTCATACTACATATTTTATATTTATACTAGATTATGCTAGCTGAGGTAAGATTAATAACTTGCTTTCCTAACAGTGTGCTAATAACAGGATATATGCTGAATAAGTAGCAGATATCATCATTGTTAGCCAGATTAACTCCAAGTAACAGAGAATGGTAAGGTCTCTATTGGCTCCATATCTAATCTGCTCTCCTTGTCCATTTTTGTAGGTGGGATTCGCTGTCCAAACATCAGTGCTTTGCAAGAGGTGCGCAACTGCAATGAACATCCTTGCACTGTATACCACTGGCAAACAGGTCCTTGGGGCCAGTGCATTGAGGACACCTCAGTGTCATCCTTCAACACGACCACAACTTGGAATGGGGAGGCCTCATGTTCTGTCGGCATGCAGACAAGAAAAGTCATCTGTGTGCGAGTCAACGTGGGCCAAGTGGGACCCAAAAAGTAAGGGCTTCAGGATGGCAACAGTAAATCCTGTGGTCGCCCATGCAGAGGATTGGCTCAGGCTTCACTTGCTTCATGAAATGGAGCATTTTGATGCTTGTCATGCCTGTCCTCAAGAGTAAGATTTGTTTGTTTTGAATGTCAGCTGCTGATAAAGCTGTAACTGCTTCAGAGTCTTGTTCCTGGGATCCATAAATTCTGTACAAATCTTTCTAACTGATACCCACTTTCTGTTTTATGGTAGCACTTTCTGCTTTTGTTAATCTAGTGAGGCAATGAAAAAGTGCTCTAGGCCTGACTGATCAATAATGACAGCATACAAAGTCTCGAGAGTGTAGGTCATCCATGACCTCCTATGTATCTGTAGGCTATGGAGGCTACCAATCTACTGTAATTGGGTAGTAGCCCTCTATGATCTGGCTTTTATTTCCTCTAAAAAATACTGTATCTAAAATAGTAGGGCCAAACATTATATCTGTCAATGGTTAAATGACTAAACCATTAACTTCCAAGAGAGAGCCTTAGGATAGAACACATATTATGATAAATAGAAAAATTATCAGTTTCTCATGGTGTTTATGAATAGAGTAATAACGGGTAAACAATTTCGTAATCCTCTCTAGCAAATTGTTTACCCGTTATTACTCTATTCATAAACACCATGATTACGAAGAGCTGAAGAGTTGACAATATTATGCATGTCTTGTGAGAAATGTAAACAAAAATTAATAATGGCAGGGATAATCAATTCTTATAGAAAATTAATAAATAAAATCTAAAATCTGTTCCCCTAAGGGATAAAACTTTATATTTTGAAAGTTAGATAGCATACCTTTTTAAAAATTCTTATCATCTTAGCCATGTGAAACATGAAAAGTAAAACCAGTAATTTTTCATAGGTATAAACATGACTTCATATTTCCAAATAATCAGCCAAACAGTCTAGTATTGTGGATGATGTTAAGCATGCCGCCTAATTAATTCTGGTCTCAATTTTCAAAGTCTATTGAAAGGATTAAATAAGAAAAAGAATTGCTAATATAATCACTCGATAAATGTTAGAAATTCTTATTTTCTCTTAAGAACTTGAGGCACTTTTTACTGTTCCAAGGAAATTAAGATAATTTATCTGATGTATGGAAAACTCCAGAGTAATACATAAGAATCCCATTATGATTTATTTTTATCTGATTAGAGCTCCACATATTAGAGATATGTATCCCTATACTTTATTTGTTTATATCATTTGAAATTCAAAAATATATTAGAAAATATGTGCCAGAAAAGAGCTGAGTAAACTGAGAGACTGTTCCACATCCTTAATAGGTAGTCCCAAACCAATATTCAATAGAAATTGTGGTAAGGTTGTGATGTCTGACTCAGGAAATTAATGTACAGTGTATTAAAATTCGATGTCAGTAACAGCAAAAGCTGAAGTTCCAAGTGCTGCTGGATCCTGGTTCTTGCTGGAATAAGAAGAGATATAGAAATATTCACTAGTAGGACCAGCTTTTTGTGGTTCAGGATGAAGGTTAGTGTGCTGATCTACAAGTAAGCTCACTCACCCTGCACCTGTTGTACAGTTAATCACCTTTCAAAAGTTGCTGTTGACATTTTCCTTGTGAAAACTACAAAATGTTTTTGTAGGGAAATGAATGGACATGTATATAAGGATATATATTAAATCAATCAATAGGAAGGATATCCTGAAGCCGCATGTCAGGCCACCACAATAATCCATTAAAACTTTGCTTTGGCTCTACAGCCTTTATTCATTGATCTAAATATGTCTATAGCTGTCTTAAATCAAATGGATTTACTTTGCCTTTAAAATTCTGGGAAATTAAGCAAGTACTGTGCATTTAAAAGAAAATGTTATCGCCCTTCTCCCTAAATGTGAGGTTAAATTCCAGAAATGCTCCCCAATACTTATCATTTGAAACAAAAATGCAAATAGAAAGCTTGTCTTAAACTCCTCTTAATAAAATAGATTACTATGCAATGGTAAAATCAATGTTATTGATCTTATCTATCCTCCCAAGTAACAAACTTCAACTCCTATCACATCTGTTTAATTTGACCTTGAATAAGATTTGGGGGAAAATCAATTCCTTGATTTAAACCACAAATACTAAATATAAACAGTACAAGGGAGAAACAGAACATGTTGACTGAACCAATTGCCTCACCAAAGGAAGTCTGAATTCATTTTATTGAATGTAATCTAGGCCATATAATTTATCTTTGTGTGCTCATTTAACGACTTTGTTGTTGGTAATTTTGTTCTCCACAGTTAGCCAAGTATCTTGCTGTGGCTATTTCTAAACTAAAACAGAATATTTGGAGGCTGTCAATGACAACATTGTAAATCCCATGGATTTATTCAGGGCTAATATTAAGAGAGTGTGTAATTGAGGGATGCCCTCGCTGTTCAAGTTGAGAAAGGAGTGCTTTCAACAATAATTACTGACCAATGATTCCACAGTCCCAAGAGTATTAACAGAATCATATATGAGATTTTTCCTTATAATGTCTCCTGGTTAAAATGTAAGTTAAATTGTTATTCTAGTGATGGATAATCTAAATTATAGCAATACATCAACTTCTATGATTCACCTCTAAATTTCTTTGTTGTCTATAACTTTGAACAGGTATTGAAATTAGGAAAAAACAAGATTACCCTGAACATAAACTAGGGAGATTCTTTCTTTTTTTTTTTTTTTTTTGGAATGTTGCATGCTATATATTTTTAAAATCTAGTTCCAAATAAACCTAAGTATTTTAAAGTAAGAGAGGAGAGCATATATCTATACCACTTAATAGAGCAGATTTGTATATGGGAAAAATATATACATAAATAATTATAAGATGTATTAAAATGAAGTACTATAAAGAATTTATGGAAAATGGATTAATGATGTTGATTTTTTTTTCATTTGTAGTACAGTTCTGAAAACCTGATTAACTTTTTTATTTGATAAAAGACAATTTATCTTTGCCTATAAAAATATGTGGCTTCTTCCATGTGTAATACTTTTGAATCCTATTTGTTACTTATATGTCAATTTGTTATTATTTTTATTTATAGTTATTTTTCCCTAAAAACATTTATAGCCTATAAAAATATTAAAATATCTTAAATACTGTAATTTAAATCTAGGGACAAAATGGAAGAAAAATAAAAATTGATATACTAAATGAAACCAGGAAAAATATTACTTATTGTTATTACTTTTTACTTTAAATATTACTTTTTATTATTTTATCATTTATTATGAAATTTATAGCTGCAAATACAATATTGTTTTTTGATCATGAACTATGAAAAGAATATACTCCAAGGCAGACATGGTGACACAGGACTGTCCCAGTACATGGGAGGATGAGACAGGAGGATCACAGGTTCAGGGCCCACTTAAGCAACTTAGCAAGGCTCTCAGCATCTTAGTGAGAACCTGTTTCAAAAAATAAAAATAAAATAGGGCTGGAAATGTAGTTCAGAGGTAAAATGACTCTCAATTCAATCCTTAGTACTGCAATATATATATATATATATATATATATATATATATATATATATGTATATATATATATATGCATTTTATGTATACCTCATTATAAATTCATGTTATACTATACATAATTTGTGACAAGAAATTTAGAATAACCTGGAACTTATAATTACCAAAAAGACAATTAGTTATACAAAGACATAGAATTGGGTCCTTAAATTGATAATTTAAATTTCTACATGATTTCTTATAAGGCATATTAGAAAGTACTTATTTATTAATGAAGAAATTATTGTAATGGGATAAAGTATCATTCTATTTTATTCTGGATAGCACAATTGCTACTATTAACTTTACACATTCTGCCTTGAGAAATATTATTGAGGTACAGTTAGTTTAAAAGGATTAAGTTGAATACTTCTTGTCAAAATCAGGAAGACTCCTTGAAGTTATCTGTATTGATGACACTTTGCAATTGCAGTAATGAAAAGTTCTAAATAAATTATCTGACTTACTCCAGAGGCCTAACCACTTCCCTTTCCCTTGTCTTTTTCTAGGTGTCCTGAAAGCCTTCGGCCTGAAACAGTAAGGCCTTGTCTGCTTCCTTGTCGGAAGGACTGCATAGTAACCCCATACAGTGACTGGACACCATGTCCCTCCTCCTGTAAAGAAGGTATGATCTACAGGGTTTTGCAGACAGGTTCCTCACCTAGAAAATCAATTCCATAGGACTTCCAAATCCTTCTGGTGTGCCAGTGATTGTGGGTCTTACATAAGGTCTTTTTTCATTGCTGCTGAGAAATGTATCAATACTTTCAAATGACTTAGGCAAATAATAGCAAATTTTCTCTGACTCATAAATGACACTGTCTCCTATCTCCCTCCATAGGGCTCTGTGGCCCTGATTTGGCATGAATTCATAGCATTCTGGTTTCCCTCAGGAAATTCATTGCTTTAGAATACCAGATAGATGAGTTTTGTGCCAAAAACTAACTTGAAATTT
>PVLC010021212.1:0-28264 GCA_004027655.1 Graphiurus murinus
AAATAAACAAATATTTTCTATTTGCTAGTAAGTACTTTACAGGGTGATATTTTGAGATTAGCTGAATATCCTGTTCCCTATCAAACTTTCACCCATTCATTTTAGCATCTGCAGATAGTTTTGCCTGAATCATTGATTACTATGATAATTACCAAATAATTTTCTAATTTCATCATTTAATCTGTATTTATTAGTTGGTGCTCTATTTTACAGTATAACTTTTCCTTTCTGATTTTTTAAAAAATTATGTTGATTTTGATTTAATGTTATTCAAAGAACTATAGTCTATAACTGACTGTCATTTATGTTGCTTCCGAAATTTTCTCTGATTTGGCCAAGTATGAGCATGGGTGTTTGGAAGTGCAATGGAAGGTGGAAGGAGGGAATCCTTTCATTCTATCCTTATCTACTTTTGACATGTCTCCAAGATTTTTTAGCACTTTCTTACTGTGGATCCACAAGATCCTGGCTATCTTTTACTTTCATTGTCCCATCCCTGGAACCCTCTATCTTTCCAGAAAGATCAGGTTCTTTTTAATGGAGAATGATACTTAAAAACCAAGACCTAGGTACTAAGTATAATCATTGGTATGAATGTATCATAGATTCTAGGCCTTCCTGGTAGAAGAGCCGGGAAATTTAGCCATACATACAACTACACACTCACAGTAATCTGTATCTATTTATATTAAAAGTCATGCATTCACATTGGTTTGTCCAAATTCAATCCAAACTACTTCAATATTTAGAACTTTCTCTGAAAATAAAAAAATCTGGGTTTCTTAGCCCCCATATATTTACTTATCTACTCAATCCTCAGTATGTAACCAATATTAGTTCATGTGATGTAATCAGGTTCCCTACTATGTAAATGCTGCCTGTGTCAGGGTGCATGGCTTCGTGTGTGAGAGGCCAGATTTCAAGTCCCATATACCCCTCAGCTGGTAGCCTGTGTGCAGGGAACAACATTCATGACTTACAGTAGCCTTGTAAATTTTAGAGTCTGTGCTGTTGACAGTTATCCCATAATTCTTATTTTAGAGTAATTAAAATTAATGTGTGATACTGACAGAAATGGCACAACGATAAAGCAATTTGGGTCCGATAAACCATTTCATTTTATTTTTGCTTAGCTAAAGTCTCGTGTATGGTTTCTCTAAAGTTAATTATATTTTTAGGAATAGAAGGCTCAAAGGAAAATTTGGATGTGTTACCCTGCTCTGCTAAGCCCTGGCGTTACTGTAGCTGGCACATGGCATGACTTTGGGTTCAGAAAGTTTAGAAGATAAAGTTAGGAGAAAAGCACTAAGGGATCAAGCTCTATGATTGGGAAGATGTGACATAAAAGGAAGGAAGGAGAGAGCTCTAAGCATATTGGTTCAATAATACATAGAAGGAAGTTGAGGGACCCTGACTGGTATATAAAGCACTTCAAGGGGATTGATTTCCTCATTTCCTAAATTTCTGGAAAGCATTCAAATAAGAATAAATTTTTATGCTTCAACTTGAATGTCATCACCTTCGTGAAATCTTGTATCCTTCTATAGCCCTAGCTCCAAATCATGCCAGAAAGGTGGGTGTCAGGTGTCACAAACCTAAGCCATAGTGAAGAGGAAGGAAAGTCTTATCCAGAATTATTATAGGGGCCTAGGGCATGGTGGCTCGAGGAATAACCACTAGTATCTATGAGGTACTTACTATGTGGCAAGCATTGTTCTACATGCTTTCCACGTGTTCACTCATGTTTCCTCACAACTGCACTTATGACTAAGGCACATTATTATTACCATTGTTTAGATGAGGTAACAGACTCAGAAAAATTGAGTAACTTATGTAGGATCACCTGGTTATGGGGTGATCATGTGGTTATTCCAGAGTCAGGAAGCAGACCTAGGAGTGTGACTGATTCTGGGGCCTGATCAGTGTACTATAGCGTCGTTGGTGGTGAGAAGGGAAAGTGAGGCCTCCCAATAGTCACTTTTCCTCCAGGATCCCCGATTGTCCAGGAGGAAGTGATCTTTCAGAGGTTAGCCAAGCACCAGGACAGGAAACGTGTTTAGGGTTCCAGAGGGGAGGGGACAGGAGAGTGTTTTCAATGACAGAACCAGAGCCAGACTGAGACACAAGGGCACCTTTGGAAAGGAGAATCTCCAAATACTTATTCAATATTTATCTAGTAAAGTCTAAGAGAAACTGATATTCTAGAAATAAAAATGATATGCCTCTTAATTTTTGTTAAAAATAAAGGATTTATTATGCCTACTCAATATATCACTAACACTTTAACTTATTTGGAGTTTTCTAGAAATTGTGTTTTTAAAAATTGAATACCTTTTTTTCCTTGGTACTAGAGGTTGAACTCAGGGGCATTCTACCCTCAAGCCACACCTCTTATTTTAATTTTGAAACAAGTTCTCACTAAGTTGCTGAGGCAGTCCTGTAATCTGCGATTCTCTTGTCTCAGCTTTCCAAGTACTGGGGTTACAGGTGTGTGCCACACCACCTGGCTTAAGAATTGGATAACTTTTTTGGAGGTATATCAAGGAGTTTAATATTTGGGTAATAAACCAAATGTAGTGCTGCACACCTGTAATTCCAGTACTTGGGAGACTGAGTTGGAAGGATTGCAGGTTTGAGGCCAGCCTTAGAATTTAGCAAGGTGCTCAGCAACTTGGCGAGACCCTGTTTCAAAATAAAAGATAAAAGGGCTGGGGGATGTGGTTTGGAGGTAGAATTCCCCTGGGTTCAATTCCAGTAATAAAAAATAAAAAAATAGATAATAGAGTAATAATAAGTTACTCTGAGCAAATACTATGTGATTTTCAATTTTAGAATATTGGCTAGCTGGCCTTAGAGTTGGTGGTTCATCCAATAGTTATATTGTACACCATAAAGACAAAAACCTAACATATGAAACTTCTCCCTAGAAATGATTTAATTGGCTGGTCAACTTTAGTGGGTTTATGGTACTATGGTTTGAATGCATCCTCCCAAAGTTCATGTGTATGGAACTTAATTCTCAAATCCGTATGTTCATGGTATTTGGGGGTGAGACCTTTGGGAGATAATTAAATGAGGTCATGATGGCATTAGTGGCTTTAGAAGAACAGGAAAAAAGATCCAATTAGAAGAATAGGAAAAAAGAGCTAGAAGGCTTTACTCTGTCTTGCCATAGGGTGCTCTCTGCCATGTTGTGATGTAGCAACAAGGCCTGCACCAGATGTGAGCAGATGCTGGCACCATATTCTTGGCCCTCTCAGCCTCCAGAATTATGAGCCAAACAATCTTGTATTCTTTATAAATTATCTCATCTGTAGGGTTTGTTATAGCAATAAAAGATGGACTAAGACATATGGCGGAACAGTAAAGTAAATCACTAGGTGAGAGCTTAAACTGTCAACATTCTGCATCTCTCTCAAACATTAGAGTCTGTGAGTCCATAGCTTTGGGTAGGGATGCTCTAGGACAGAGGAAGATGTCTGAGCACTTTCTGATCCTAGTTCCATGTGTTGAGTGTCAAGATCAATTCATGAGCCTGCACAGTTGAGATGAAGAGATAAGCTAGGTATATCCACGTTGGAGGCTACAATGCATTTGGTGAACGTACAGGCAAGAGTAAGGGGTGATTCCCCAAGCATTGGTGTAGAAATACTGGTCTTGGTCTTGTCTTAAGGTCCCCCAAGAATGGGGGGCCATTGGTATCGTCATCCTCATCATCACCACCATTGTCCCATCACTAGTACCACCACCACCATCATTACAAGAATTAGCACTTATTGAAACTTCTAATGGGTCAGTTTCCACTTAATTTCTGCTGTTGGTTTATTTCTTTAATTTTGTAGTCCCTTGGGATATATCTTTCTTTTGATCCCATGTATAAATATATTGTATGTAATATATATATATAATATATAATATAAAACACATACTATTATGTGTATGTGTGTATGTGTGTGTTAAATGTTTGTTTCTATTATTGCCCAACATGTATGCATTGGAATTGGGGAGAAGAATCAGTTGATTCTAGCTTTGTCTTCCATGTCGCTGGCTTTCTCCCATAGAAATTCATTCACCCATTTAATGAGCATTTAGTGACTGCCTCCTGGGGAGTAGGCATCACTTTAGGAATTGGGGATTAATCAAGCAAATATCCTTGCCTTCATGAAACTTATACCCCTGAAGAAACATACTCAGGACTTACTACATGACAGAAAACCATTCTAGGTTTTACATGTATTAACTCATTGAATAATCACAGTCACCTTGTGAAGGAGATGACATTATTATCTGCATTTTACAAATGAGGAAACTGAGGCATATAGAGATTAAAGTCACCTTCCCAAGGTCACACAGGTAAGCAGCATAGCTGTGATGCAAACCAATACCATGTAGGTATTGAGTTCATGGTTTAATTGCTGCTCTATATGACCTTTCTGGATGGGAATCTGCCCCTAGAATATAGTGAGCTCTAAATTATTTGTTTACTGACTAAATGAAATGAATGAACGGTCATACTGTACTATATCATCTGCTGTTTGTCTGTCCTCTAGTAGATTCTGAGCTCCTTGAGGATAAGAACAATGTCTTCTTTGATTTTGTTTCTGTAGTGCCATGCACAGGACCTGCATGGAAGACTTGCTCAATAAAACGTTGAACTTTGGAGTGGGTGAACCACCGAGTGGTTCCTAGAATGGCAGTGCTTCTAAGCTCTGGCATGCTGAAGAGTCATCTGGGAGTCTGGGAAAATAAAGACACCTGGACTTCAGGTGGTCAGCACAGGTTCCTCAGGTGTCTGCACATGCCTCTGGCCACTGCCAGTGAGTGACAGAGCCACAGGGCACTGTGGGTTGGTGATGGGTCACCGAAGTCTTAAAGTTTCAAAGCTCTTACACCTCATTTTAGAGAAAACCCTTGAAAATCTACAAGGAGTGATTTATTACCCCAGCAAATTGCCTTCTATACATACAGTAACTCAGGCCCTTAGAATCTCTTAAGATCATTATCTCAGATTTGATGTTCCATAGATTGTATAAAGTTGTTACTTTCTGCATCTAACATTGCTGAGCAAAGCACCTGCAGGCTTATTTGAGCACATGTTAATCCCTGTTGTGATTGTTGGAACAGCAGCATTGATTTGGGGGGCCTTAATGTAAGTATTTATGCTAAAATACTTCAGATACCAAAAGTTAAGAAATTGGAAGGCTATTACATAATAAAATAAACACTGGATAAAGAATTCTTCTCCCTAATTGGTCCCCAGGGTTCTGATCTCTAAATGAGAAGGTTGGATTAGATGATCTCTAAAAGTCTTTCCACATCATTTGTAATAAATATCTGTCATTTATTGTATGCCTACTGTATGACAAGCACTATTTGGGAATTCTACCTTCATTTTTTCAATTATCAGGATAAAGTGACAATATAGTCATTATAGTCCCAGGGAGATGTACTATTTATTCATTCATTTAGTATCTATTGATAGTTTATTGCATGCCAGGCATGAGGTTGGATACTGGGTACTTTGCTAGGCACTGGAACATAAGTTGCCCAATATCACAAAGCTAGGGAGTAATGAGATAGGAATCAACCCCAGGTATGATAAATCTCACATTTTTCTTCTAAGATTCTATGTCTGTAGAATAAATGTGAGAGCACAGACTTTATTCCTAATTCCTACACCAGTGATTGTTTGGGCTACACATTAGAATCACCCTACTTCAAACCGATCATCTAAATATTGCTGGGGAGACAGAGGAAGAAATATTTTGCTTTACTAATTCCCCAGGTGTACCCATGTTCATGGCAGCACAATTCACAATAGCCAAATTATGGAATCAACCCAGGTGTCCATCAGCAGATGAATGGATCACAAAACTATGGGGAATGCGTACAATGGAATTCTACTCAGCAATAAAGAATAAAATAATGTCATTTGCAAGAAAATGGAAGGACCTGGAGAACATTATGTTAAGTGAGATTAGCCAGTCACAGGAAGTGAATGGACATATGTTTTCTTTAATATGTGCAAGCTAGGGAGTAATTGGGATACCAGAGGGACTCCAGATAACGGAGGAGAGACCTCAGTGAAGCCAGGGAAGTGGTCTAAGGGAAGGGGAGGGGGAAGACTGAGGTTCATTATTGGAAATACTAACATCAACTGTGTGTATATGTGGAAATCCCAATATCAGTCTCAGTCCTTTGTATGGGAAGAGGGGAGAAGAGGAGGGAAGGAGGGGGGCACCAAGTGCTTTGTACATGTATGTCAATGTCAACATGATTTATATTATGATGTGAGATGATAATACACCAATAAAAGCACATTAAAAAATAATTTCTCAGGTGATTCAAATGTGTACCAGTGCTGAAAAATAAATCCTGTAAATTCTAATTTTATGAAAAAAACTTTAGTTCTTATTGTGGTAAAACACACATATAAAATCTACCACACTAACCATTTATTTGTTTCGTTTTGAAACAAGGTCTTGCTAGGTTTCTGAGAGTCTTACTAAGTTTCTGAGGTTGGTCTCAAAACTGAGATCCTCCTGTCTCAGCCTTCCAAGTACTGAGATTACAGGCATGTGCCACTACACCCGGTTCACTCTAACCATTTTTTAAAAATATTTATTTATTTATTTATTTATTTATTTATTTATTTATTTATTTATTTATTTATTTATTTATTTTTGAAGAACTGGGGATGGAACCCAGGGGCAGTCTACCTCTGAGCTACACCCCCAGCCCTATTTTTTATTCTTCATTTTTAAGAATTTTTTTAAATTGGTGCATTGTAATCATGCATCTTTGTTAGGTACAAACTGCAGTGCAGTAGTGTTGAGTAGACTCTGTTGTTGTAAAACCAGTTTTCAGAATTCTTTTCATTTTCCCAAATTAAAGCTCTATATCCATTAAACAACCTCCCATCCTCCCCTTCCTATAGTCCCTGGAGACCAGCATTCTATTTTCTGCCTTTATGAATACCGTTTTCTAGGTACTTCATGTAAGTGGAATCATATAGTATTAATCTTTCTGTGTCTGGCTTATTTCACTTAGCATAATGTCCCCAGGATCATCCAGGTTGTAGTATGTCAGAATTTCCTTTCTTTTTAAGGCTGACTAATGTTCCATTGCATGTGTATACCACATTTTGTTTGTTCATCCCCTGATAGAAATTTGGGCTGTTTCCAACTTTTGGTTGTGGTGAATAAAGCCACTATGAACATGGGTATACAAGTCGCTAGTTGAGATCTTGATTTCGATTCTTTGGGGCATATACCCAGAAGTGGAATTTCTGGATAATATGGCAATTCTATTGTTAATAATGAAGAGCTGCTGCACTATTTTCCATAACACCATTTTAGATTCCCATCGACAGTCCAAAAGGATTCTAATTTCTCCATATCCCCACCATCATGTTTTATTTTTTTTTTTTCCTTATGGAAGTGATTCTAATGACAGATGTGAGATTGTAGATTCTAATTTTTAAATCCATTTATATGTATGAGTGAGAGTCTTATTTTATCACATAGTTTTAGTTCCTCGTCTGTGAATTTTTAAATGATTTCATTTTCATTTTGCATTATTTTTCTCCTCCCATTTGGAGACTTTCTCAAGATTTGATACTGTCCACACTTCTCAGAACTCTGAGGAGCAGGTTGATAGTGAGGAGGTATTTGAGAGGATCTCTGCTTCTAAGTTGCTTAAGGTCTAACTGGGAGCTTGTGTAGAGCCTTGCTGGATTTTTTCTTGGCTCGTGTCATGCCAGCTCCTACCTGGCGACTGAACCAATTTGCTCGAACCCCTGAAAGACAGAGGTGGCTGAAAGCACATGGCAGCTGAGTGAAGGGTGAGAAGATGTTCCATATTCCACATAGAGAGAATAAATTGGTTGGATTGTGGAGCTGGGAACAGACATGGCATTTTGGAAAGAAGACTGGCCTGATTGGAACTCAAATTCACATTGGAAAAAGGTAGAAAATATCATCAGCTCAGTCTGAGCCAGATTTGGGGAGATCTTGGAAGTCAGGCAGAGTGTTTGGAATTGCTAGGGCTGGTTGTAGGAGCCTCTGTAGAGCAGTGCACAGTGGACCCTAGGAGGTGATTGTGTTGATGGGAGGGAGGGAATAGACGCTGTTCTAAGCGAGTGGTCCCCCAGTGAGAGCATTACCAAAGACACTAGAATACAAGGTTGAGCCTTACCTTACCCCTGAGGGAGAAACTGTCCACTTCGAAGGCAGATTGGATATGGGAACCCTGAGGAGAAGAAGCTTCATTTAGAACTATGGAATGTTCCAGGGATGAAGTAGTTTCCTGTTCAAACAAGGTTGTCATTGGGTGGAAGATGGAGAGCCCCAGTGTTGATATTAGTTAGGTTTATGTTTGAGTGCAAGGGATAGAAAAAAATAAATGTGTCAATGAATTAAACAAGATGAAAGTCTGTATTTCTGTTTCTGACACTAAAACCAGCAAAAATGAGCAGGCCAGCATTGATAGACCTGGCTAAGGTTACCGTGGTCATATAAACCTCAGTGTGACCACACTCAGCTCCTCTTCATGACAAGCTGTGCCCTTCCTCTTCCTCTTACTTTCATCTGGCTGTTGAATCCAGGCTTTCTCCACTCTTGATTCCCCACAACCATGACTGACCGGTCAGGAGAAAATGTCAATGTGCATCTGCAATATGTCTTCGTCTGACTTTTTGTTTGGTCCCTCGTGCCCCTGCCCCCTGCCACCCTTTTCTTTGTACTTTTGCCCCAGCCTTCTTAAGTGGTCGTCCTGTCTTTCCTCTAACCAGTCCTTCTCATGGCTGCCAAGTTAGCTTTTCCAAACAGCACATCACCCCTGACTCACAGCCCTTTGATGATCTCCAATAGCTTCTAGAGTTATTAGAACTCTTTGGCTTGGTGTCCAAGGCTTCGAGGTCAATTAACTAAAAATCCTACCGCCTAAAAACAATTGTTTTGTTTCATTTTAACATTCTCATTTGAATCTCATCTAACTTTCCAGGGAGATGACTACTTATGTAAATTTCTCTTTAGGAGAATGAATGAATAGGAGAAACCACTTTGAAGTGTTTTCACATTCAAGGCCAATAATAAGCTGACTGCGCTCCATCTTTGCAAATGTGGTCCAATTTTGTCTTATTACATCAAGACTGTTTTTCTGGCTTACCAAAGATCCTTGAGATTTTTGGACTCTCTTTCAACCTCCATAAGCCAGAGTTAGGAAGTCAGATCTAGGAAGGATTGAGTGGCACTCGGGAGCAGGCAGGCCTGGATGAGCTGTGGGATTTTGAGGCTAAGGTTTTTGGCATTTGCTCAAAAGGGCTCATGGGTTTTGAGGTCTGCTCTTATCTGGATGTTTTCTTAATGTAGAGACCTGACTTTCCTCCTTCTGTCCAGAGTAGAAAGTGAAGGATGAACAATAGCATTTTTATGGTTTGGGGGACCATCTCTCTGGGCTGGGCTTAGGATGGATGTGGATCAGAAACTCAGCTCTAATGCTCACTCTACTGTGATTTTGGCATTTTGTTTCCTATCTCTTGCCTCAATTGCCTCCCCTGTAAAATGGGAACTAATTACATGATTTTCCAACTTCTTATGTTGTTACTATATAGATCAAAGATACTGGGTTTGAAACACTTTTCCAACCCAATCTATGTTTTCTTGTCTAGGGCTACTGGAACAAATTAGCACCAACTGGGTGACTTAAAACAATGGAAATTTATTTGTCAATGTTATGGAGGTTAGAAAGCCCAAATCAAGGTGTCAGCAGATCCACAATCCCTCCAAAGGCTCTAGGGGAGCACTCTTCCCTGTCTTTCCCTAGCTTCTGGTAGCTGCCAGCTATCCTTGGCATTCTTTGGTTTGTTGATGTATCACTCTAGTCTCTGCCTCTACCATCAAAAGCCTTCTCCCTGTGACTGTGACTCTGTTTTTCTCTTCTTAAAAAGACACCAGTCATTGTATTATGGTCCACCATAATACAAAATATCCTTATTGTAACTAGTTACATCTTCAGGGACTCTGTTTTCCAAATGAAGTCACATTCTGAGGTTCCAGGTGGACATAAATTTGGAGGGACACTCTTTAACCCAGGATTTACTGAGTCTATTGTAAGAACTGGGTAAGATAACACAGGCTTAGGCCAAGCACAGCACTGCTTTAGAGAGTGTGCACTGAGTGGTTGCTATTTCTTGCACTTTTTGCTCTTTTTTCTTTGTTACCCTCTCTCTTTCCCTGCCTTGACCTCCAGTTTCACAGGCTTAGGACTTGATCTGCTAGACTCTTCTCTCCCCAGGCAAGAAATGACCAGGAAACAGTGAATCTAAATTCTCTTCTCTAGGAAGATATTTTTTTTTTTTTTGTAGGGAGAGAGTAAAAGAAGCTACTGAGGAACAAAATGTCTCATTAAAATGGTCTATGAATGGGAAATTGGGCAAGTGTTATTTTAAGGGACTGGCTGGCATATGCAAATATATTTCTGGGCCACTAACAACTACACGTGCAACTTGATTCCTAACTAGCAAACAATTGAGCTGGTACTTTCTTATATCAACAGTCTGTATAAGGGTCAGAAATGGTTTCAAGAAGGACAAGAGGAGCCACCTAGAGTAGAGGAAATTTACTCAAGGGTGCATAGGCAGTTTGTAGGAAGGCCACTGGACACCCGGATTCTAGTCCTCGAGCTGCCTCTGACTCTACCTGTGATTTGGGGCAGGTCCATTTCTCTGTCTGGGTCTCAATTTCCCCATATGCAAAATGAGGGATTAGGTCATGGAGAGCTCTTGGACCACATACCTGTGAAGGAACTTCCAGAAGTGGAAGGACTAAGGAAGCCATGAGGCAGCTTATAAAGAGAGGGCCTAAGCAAAGCTGTCTGCCCCTTGCACAGCTAGAGAAACTGTACACTCAGTTTGGATGATGCAAAAAGGCTGGAGATGGATGGTAGCAATGACCACATGGCAATGTGAACCCACTTAGTAGCTCTGAATTGTATAAAAGCAGTTAAAACAGTGACTGTATTACGTATATTTTACCCCAATACAAAATAGCAACACAAATCATACACTCATGACACCATGCTTCAGTTTATAAGCTGCCCTCATCTGCTTTCACATGTGACCTTCAGAATAACTCTGCGAGGCAGACATGATAAGATTGTGTTTTACAGACACCATAAGTGTATCCCCCCTGTTTTACAGATGAGGAAACTGAGGTTTGGAACAAGGCCATCTCCTGACTGCCAATCTCGTGTCATTTCCAGCATGCTTGGTGACGGCTTCTTAGCTCAGTGCCAGCTCATTTCGAGTGGAGGGGGGATGTGTGATTGGGTTTCGTGCCACCCAAGGGATGCCACATTCCGTGGGTGCTCTGTGAACAACTCCAAACAGCTCCTGGGGCCGGTGATTCAGGTGTTGTAGAGAGGAAAGAGAAACTAGCGTACCAGGGGTGATGATGAGTCAGCCAACACGTATTTCTCTAGCATGGACCATGGTATGCCAGGCATCCATCCAGCTCTGTGGACTCAGCAGGAATGAAGCAGTCATGGCCACTGCCCTCAGGGAACTCAGTCTCATAAGAAGAATTAGCAAGTAGTACCAAAGTTCAGTTGAACAGGCAGAAGTTCGCATGTGCTGCAGAAGGGGAAGTTTCCTGGTGTGTTGGGTAGGAAGAGAGGAGAAGCTTATTGACACCTTGGGGTGGTCAGGGGAGCCTTCCTGGAAGAGGTGAGGCTACTGCTGAGACTGGTGAGAAGAATGGGGGTGGGGCTGGGGTTGGTACCCAGGATGGACCACCCAAGGGTGATGGGAAAGCTGGAGAGAAGACTGTAAGGAAGGTTCTGTTTAACTTCTTGCTTTGTAACATTAACTTCCTCAAAGGGTGCCTTGGGGGAAAAAAAAAGAAAATGGTTTCAGAAGCTGTTATTTTTTTGCCTCCTGACACTCTGAAACTGAGCTGAATAGAGGAAGTTAAAGTCAGATTTTTGGTAGCACTTGGCATTAATTAGTTAGTTAATTATCCCATAGTGCTTTGAATGACAAAGACACTTAATATAAAAGCAAGGGCTCTAGAATCCTCCAGTCCCTTGAATGGATGCTCAGGTGTTGGCTGCATTTGTGAAGCTCATGTACATGCAGTAATCCTCAGAGTTTTAGAAACTGGAGCCTGGCATGATGGTGCATGCCTGTAACCTCAGTTCTTGGGAGGCTGAGACAGGAGGATCACAGGTTCTTAGCCAGCCTCAGCAAGTAGTGAGGATTTCAGCAACCCAGCAAGACCCTTTTTCCAAACAAAAGAATAAAAAGGACTGGAGGTATAGCTTACAGGTAGAATGCCCCTAGGTTCAATCCTGGGTATAGGAAGAAAAGAGGGAGAGAGGGAAAGAGGGAGGAAGGGAAAGTGAAGGGAAGGGAGAAACTTTTGAAGCTCAAACCCCTTAGGCACTGTGGGGTGGAGCCCCTGGGTGTGCTAGTGTGTGGGCTTATGTTGGATGGGTAAGCAGTACTTCACTTCCATTCTCTTCCCTCTCTACTCACATTCCTACCTGGGCCTCTCACAGCCCTGAAGACTGCTCCCAAGCAACCCTTCTCCTCTTCAGTCAAGGCTGAGTCAGGATATCCCCAGGGCAGGGAAACGCTAGCAATGTAATTAGAGAACCTGTATGTTGTCTCTGTTCTTTTTCTTGATAATTCCATGGCCACAGTTTCCTCACCTGCAACATGGGGATGATACTATTGACCTCCTTTGAATTTTCTGTATTCGCCTTCTCTAGGGGTAGCAATAAGGACTTGGAATATGAAGTGATTAGTGGGAAGTCACACAGCTGGTCCCAACAATCAGGAATGGAGCCTGAAACAATGCTCTCTCTCTAAATCTAGTGTTCTTTCCACTAGGAAAGCTTACCACGTGTGTGCCACGGTGTATCAATGCGCTACCAGTGTGTCCTCAGTATGCAAAATATTGAACCCCTGGAGTGACCAGGGGAGGCCTGGGGCCTCAAGAAACATGTTCAGAAGCTCTGCACATAGGGCACCATAGTGGAAAAAAAAAAAATTACACTGGCAGATGAGCTAGGTTTACTGTGATGTCATGTCATTGTCATAGGTTTAAAGTTGTTTTTTTTTTTAATTATTGTTTTTATGCCAAGTCACATCTCTATTAGCCTAGCAGGGCCACATGCTTTACATGCTAAATGGCACAGCCTGAGTCTGTGGTATGGTCCCATGGTCACTTCCCTTTGTGCTCGGCAGATGAAGGTCGTGCGTCCTTGATCTCAACCCTGGAGTCCTGGAGTCACTGTCTAGTCCTGCCGTGCATATCAGTGTCAAGTTCAAATGATGACACCGCCACCTCTCTCATTCCCATGGCCCCAATTCCAAGTTTATCAATAATAACCACTTGACTTTCACCGTCCTGGTGTGGACTCAGTTACATTTCATGGGCTTTTCAGCCACACTCCTTTTAGTTAGAAAACATGGGTGAGCTGGAATATTCTTTTTTTCCTTCTTCTTCTTCTTCACTGTTAATTCCCTTTAAAAAAATCAAAGGATAGAAGAACTTTAAGCATTTTGAAAGAGACAGTTAATCAATACACATTATTCTGCAAACATTCTAGGAAATTATAAAGTGCCTCCTAAAGGCCTCTTCAGATATCTGTGTGCCTGCCCTTCAGAGAGAAAGTTTCCTCTTGGCACATAAAGAAGTCAAATTAGGCCCAGAAGAGACTATCCTTCTTGGAGTGTGAATGTCAAAGAAACAATCTTCAGTAAAACAGCTTTCTCTCTCAGCATGCTCAGGAGAGAAGAATAACTTTGGTTGTCAGTAATGCCTATGCAGAGCACAGTGAGGCAGTTTGGGGGAATCACAAGAGCTGATAGATGTATGAGATCTGATTTTCTTGCTAAGGAAGAATTTTCACTTCTTCTATTTTTGGTAAAAAAAAAAAAAGTGTCTACCATTGAGTGCATTTGCATTGGTACCTGGGAAATGCAGAAGGGACAGTACCTGCCTCCCACCAGAGAGGAGGTAAGGGCTTTTATTAAGGCTCAAGGCCACCTGCTTGGAAGCTGTCTCTTTCTTTAGATGTGTAAGACAAACACTCAACATCTCCTCTGTCCACTTCAATGCAAGGACCTATAGGCCACTGGGGCCAGGACATCATCCCCAGCCCAGAAGACAACCACACTCCTTGAAGGTATGATATCTACAAACCATTTCCCGGTGATCAGCTTTATAGCTTAGACGTTTCAAGAGAACTGGCTTAGAGAAAAAAGATAGTCCCTAGGAACTGAAACTTTGAGAGTTCCGCAATCATTAATTCAGCTAAAGTTCACCTATTCTGTGGGTGAGCCCTGTGATTTCAGATCAGGCTGGGGTCTCCTTTGGGGAGGTGAGCCTCAGCTGAGCCCTCCCAGAGCCTGTATCAATCCTGGATGGTGACCCCATGATCTGGGCTCAGTGTCTGCTCCCCCGCTCTAGAAATTATACAGTATATATGTTCATATAGCAAGAAATAACTCAAGGCTCAATTTGTCAGCATCTACAGGAAAATGTGGGAATAATTTACTCAATTGAATAAGAGATAGTATCTTTTAAAGTAGAAACCGCAATTTCTCCATTTTCTACTGTATAACTTTGAGTAAGTTACTTAACCCCTGTGAGCTTCAGTTTTCTCATCTATAAAATAGGAATGCTTTCTTTTTTTCTTAAACAATACACATGATAAAATTTTAAAAAGTATATACACAAGCCAGGCATAGAGGTGCACACTTATAATACCAGTACTTGGGAGACTCAGACAGGAGGATCACACAGGTTTGCAGCCAGCCTCAGAAAAAAAAAAAAAAAAAAGATAGGGCTTGATGAGTAGCTCAGAGGTAGAATGCCCTGGGCTCAATCCCTAGCACCAAAATAAACAAATAAACAAAAAGCATATATAATGTTTAGCACAAAGTGTAGCATGGACTTGACCATCAGTAAATGATAGATTTACTGCCTGCCTTTTTGTTGACATGTGGTTGTCTCTAAACCCTTGCATATAACACTAACTAAACTGGATTAAGTACATCCCCAACTGAAAGACAGCACTGGTCTCCTGAAGGACTCAAGAGCACATCTCACAACCTCTCAAAGCACCTAACATGTACAGACATGAATCTAAATGCTGAGGTATAGCAATGAGCAAAAGAGACTAAATGCTCACCCTTATGGGGCTTACATTCTAGTGGGAGAGAGATAATAAGCAAGAATATACAGGTTGAATATCCCTAATCCAAAAATCCAAACTGCTCCAAAATTCAAA
This sequence comes from Graphiurus murinus, assembly GCA_004027655.1. Lineage (NCBI taxonomy): Eukaryota > Metazoa > Chordata > Mammalia > Rodentia > Gliridae > Graphiurus > Graphiurus murinus. The sequence continues at coordinate 15,301 of PVLC010021212.1, forward strand.
ACTCTATGCCACAAGTAAAAATTTCACACTTGGCCTCATGTCATGAGTTCCAGTGAAAATGCAGTCTTACTAAAAATAGTGTATAGCCGGGCGTGGTGGCGCACGCTTGTAATCCTAGCATTTGGGAGGCTGAGACTGGAGGATCCGGGTTCGCGGCCAGCCTCAGCTACCTAGTGAGGCATTCTGCAACTTAGTGAGACCCGGTTTCAAAATAAAGAATAAAAAATAGGACTGGGGGTATAGCTCGGAGGTAGAATACCCCTGAGTTCAATCCCCAGTACCGAAAAAAAAAAAAAAAAAAAGGAGAGTAGGGCTGGGGGTATAGCTTGGAGGTAGAATGCCCCTGGGCTAAACCCCCAGTTCTGAAAAAAAAATAGTGTATAAAATTACCTTCAGGCTATGTTTATAAGGCTTATAAGAAACATAAACGAATTTTGTGTTTAGGCCTGAGTCTCAGTCTCAAGATATTTCATTATGCAAATATCCCCAAATCTGAAAAAAAAAATCCAAAACCTGAAACACTTCTGCTTCTAAGTGTTTTGGATAAGGGATATTCAAAGTATGCTACAACATAATATAATACAAATACAAATGAATACTAATGAAAAATAAGCAGCAGAGGAGATCAGAAAAGGTCAGAATCTTGGATAAATGAAGAAGTGAAGCAGGTGAATTATCTGAGGTAAAAATATTCCACACAAGGGGAATGAGAAGCATGAAGTTCCTGGGGAAGAAGGTGATTGGTAGGTTTCAGAACCAGAGGTGCTGGAGAAGAGGGAAGTGAGGACGTGGCAGGGAATGGAGTTGAGAGGCAGCGGGAAGCCAGATCACCTCACTCATGTAGGTCCTGGTGGAAACGTTGGAATTTATTCTAAATGAGACAGGAGATCATTGGAGGTCTTTGTGATTATCTGACTTGTGTATTTAAATGCTCACTCTGGTTGCCCTGGGAAGAATGGACTATAAAAGGATAAGGGGAGGAAAAGATAGACCAGTGAAGAGCCCTTTGCTGCGTTTCAGACAAGGAGTGTTTGTGGGTTGGAGCAGGGTGGTCTTGGTGGAGGAGATATGAAGTAGTTGTATTCAGGGTATATTTTGAAGACAAAAGTAAAAATACTTGAGGGATGGAGGATGGATTATATATAAATGGAGTAGATGGGGGTAAATAGAATATAAGAGTCAAAGATGACCCTTGCTTTTTGATTTAAGCACCTGAGTGGAGGAGCCGGAGGAGCCATTTACTGAGATTTGAAGAACTGGTTAAGGGCCAAGCCAAAAAGGTTAGAACTCAAGAACCAAGTCCAGAATGCCAGCCAGACACCTAATTGTTGTGTGGCTATGTGAATGAATATCAGAGTGCTCAGAAGACTAATCAAAGACCTTGCTTTCCCAAGCCAAAGATGCAGCAAGCACCATAGAACTGAACCCACAAAAGGCATTTGCTGGATGCTCATCTTTAGGAAAGACCCAAAGTGAGCATGACCAAAGCTGGGGGCAGCTAAAAGTTAGATTGTATTAGATTGTATTGATATGGATCTGGGATGTCCCCCAAAGTCTCATGTTGAATGCATGGTCCCCAATGCGGCAAGGTTCAGAGGTGGGGCTTTTAGGCAGTGATTGAATCATGAGGAGTCTGATCTCATTAATCCATCCAATTGATTAATACATTGATAGCGGAGCACTACTGGAAGGTGGGACATAATTGGAGGAAGTAGGTCATGGGGATACAGAGTGATGTTCTGGGAGGGCTTATCTTCTACCCAGCTCCTTCCTCTCTCTCTGCTTCCTGGCTACCATAAGCTGAGCAGCTCTCCTCTGTCCTGCCCTTATGCCATGGTGATCTCCCTCACCTCAGCCCAGAGCAATGGAGCTGGCTGATCATGGACTGAACCCTCTGAAACCATGAGCCAAAAGAACTCTTTCCGCGTCCAACTTGTTTCCCTCAGATATGTGTCACAGTGATGCAGAGCTGACTAACACAACACCATCCTTGGATTTTAATTTTTTATGTAAATAAAAATGAGAAATTCAAATTCAGATAATGTTTTACAATTTAATAAGTGCTTTCAAATTCATCATCATATTCATCCTATGAGGTAGACTACTATCTTCATTTTGGAGATGAGTAAAGGGGAATTCAGAAAAGTTCAATGACTTGCCCAAAGTCACACAACTAACAGGAGAGGGAATTCTCAAATATAGGCTTTATAACCCCCCAGTTATTTCCATTTTATTGTGTTATTTCTATGTTATTGTGGCAATTTTGGAGCAAACTTATACTGGTTCTGCCAGTATAAGAAAATCAAACTAATTGTACCTTAGATGGATATAAAATGGCCTCTTTGTCCCCCGCTGAATGCAAATGTCCTATGTGCTCAGCCCCACCTCCCAGGGATCCCTCTCCAATCCCACGCTTCTGTGACAGCTTTGCTTCCTTGACAACCAAGAGACTCATGAGTTTCACCCCCAACTCCTGTCTCTCTTAACAAATTTCTTTTTATCAATGGCTCATTTGCATTGAAAGAGATTTTCATGCCAAGCAATATTTTGGGGCACGTTTTTACAACTCCTGTTGCTGAAGTTCTGAGAGAAGCTGCTTCCAAAGGGCCTAAAAGCTTTCCCCATTGGATCATTTCAAAACACAATTAGAAGAGAATAGTTTTTTCGATGAGCATTTCAGTAATTCCTGCAAAGTATCACTTAGTTCTGATTAAGATCATAGCTATATCTGTACCATGCTGAACATCTGGATGGAAAATGAAAATGGAAGGCAATGAGATGTTAATACGAGGTAAAAGGCCGGTTCTGATGTCCCCGAGCCACTGTAGGTGGTTGCCCTTCAGTCACCCAGACTCCCTCTTGGTCTCCTCCCAATTACACCAGCATATGAGGGAGTGCACAGAGCACCAGACTTGAAGAAGTCAGGGTGTTATTGTTGACCTTGGTGCTTCCCAATGTGTGACCACATGGAGCCTCAGCTGCCTCCTCTAGAAAATGGACAATGCTGATACCTACGAAACATCTAAGGGGGCTTTTAAGGAATAAATAAGCAAATTTTATTGTATTTATCCTTGAATCTCTCATTCTGAACAGAGGCATATAGTAGAGACTGGATACAGTTTTGATGAATAATTTATGAATGAATAGAGTATAGGCAATGCGCACTAGCACCTATTATTTATATAGCTCTATTCATGCTTGCCAATTCTCTTTGGTACTTAAGCAAATTTACCATTTCTAGAATACAAGGACACATAACTCAGAAAAAAAATATTTCCTAAAAGCAGAAAATGTACTATATACTAGGTGTAAATAATTTTTTCCAGTTAGTCTAAGTAGTGAATAATCTCAGCTTTTGTTCTATTTGAAGCACCTGTTTGTAATCCATGTCATAAATATTTTCATGACTATTGCTTAGTAGTCAATGAGTTTCTTTGTTGGCATAGAATTTAAGATATTTCTCTAATAAGGACACCCAGTGTTAAAGCAATGAATTTCTATAGCTATGCAGTTCAGAGAGTTACCTAGGAGATGAAAAGCTAATCTGTCTGGAATTTCTGCCCTTGAGACCAAAGATACTATAAATTTGCTCTGGAGGAAAATAATCATGGTAAGCATCTTAATTTCTTCCATCTCGTTTCCAAGCAGATGTCGCCGTGTTTTAGCCTGGAATTCATCATCTCTCTGATACATCAACATTGACATATTACATCTTCATCTCTTATTATAGAAAATGGAAATGAAACCAGAATGCAAGCATGTTGAATGAATTGGACTCCCCGGAGAATTGGGGGAGAAGAAAACCTCCCACTCGCCTTTGACTTTTGGATTTCATGTTTCCTTCATGTTTGGATTGCACTTTGAGAAGTCCATCTGGAAGTTCACTTTTTATATTTTGCAAATGCAAAAAGAAAAAAAAGAGCTTATTATCAAAAGATGAACCCCCCCACACACCCAGGAAGAAAAACAGTTGGGGAGGGAGGAAGGATACTACCTCAAAATCCAAGGGTAGTATTTAAGGATAAACCCCAGAGATTAAACTCCATTTATTTCTGTGCTTGGCTTTGCCAGTCTGCCAGTTTGGGTGAATGCATGGATATGTTTAGCCATTTGCTTCCTATCTATTAAGCTTTCCCTTTAGAGGATGAGTTTGGATAGATGTCAACACCTGCAAATGTCATCAATCCCCTAATACCGCCACAGCGCTGTTATCAGAGTGGCACTGCACAGTCTGCCTGAGACTCCAGTCACCCCACGGCGGGCACTGGTATACTTCTCTCCTTTTTTCTGGCTTCAGGAAAACATTCTTAGGATTTCAGGATCCTATTATATGTTGAGTGAATTGCGTTCTTCTTGAATTCCTTACAAAGTCACTCTGGTCCTTGGAGATTAGAAGTTTAAACTTGGAAGGCCATACCTCGTTGAGTTCTCTTCACTTTGGCTCCCCAGCCATTTCTGTTCCAGCCAGATTTAATCCCCTACAGACATATCAAGTCAACCATCAGTCAAGGTGGTCTGTGTTTCTTACCACATGCCACAGAGATTAAGGCTGCCTGATTTTCTCATATATTCCCTGGTACACTGACCGCAGACTCGGCCACTGTCCAAGAAGGATGTAAACAATGTTTGCAACTTGGCCCAAACTAGTTGGCCATTTACAAGAAGAATCCACCTTATCCTAGAGCCACAAGGGCTAATACCATGCTAACCATAATAAGCTAACTGGAATAAGCATTAACAACCAGCATCTCTTTACAAATTAAGGTACCAGGCAAGAGAAAGAGCACTTTGCTTCAGTAGGTCTGAGGATAATTGTCTGCAGTGGGCACAGAAACCCATTGAAGTAGCATTGGATTTGGAGTTAGAACTGAAGTTCAAAATCTTAGCTGTAGTACTCTCTAGCTATGTGACCTTGGACAAGTGGCTTAATCTCCTTGAGCGCATGTTCTCACCCGGAAGATGGTAATGCTGTCAGCTGCCCTTGCTGGATGATTGGGATAAGGAATACAAGTGTGTCTTCAAAACATTCAAGTGCTCCTGAAATATGAGCCACTATTGTCACCCACATCACATTGTAGCTTGTCTGATGCCCATTTCTTGCAAGTTTTATGACAAGCTTTAAAACACATCAAACAGTTACTTATCTGCCTCACCGAGCCTCAATTTCCTTACTGTTAAATGAGGTGGAAATGATACTCCACAGCTCACAGATTCTGTGGGATGGTGTGAGGGGCCTGGAGTGCACTGGGGGTGGATTGACCTCTGTCTCAACACAAGCCTGAGACCTGGTAGAGGAGCTGCCAGCTTCATATGTTTGTATCTGAATCTCTCACACTTTCCTGGTGATGGGGGTCAATGAACTTGGTGTTCCAATGCTAAAGATATGGAGAACAAAGTTCAGAAGCAGAGAGAATTCCTGCCTATGTCCTTGCCCCAAGGCATGGTATTGTCACCTGTCTCTTTGTGCTGTCCTGGCTGGGAGAATCTATGATTTTACTTCAACAGAAGTGTTCAAGACAGTGTGGTCAGAGCAGAAAGAACAGGATACAAAAGGGACTGGGAACAAAGCCAAAGGAGACATGATCAAGGAGATTGGGACATCGAATTTGGAGGATGGAGCACATGGTGTTTCATGACACAGTCTTGAAATATCTAAAGTTTTACAAAATTTTTACTGGCAAACAAAAGTAAAAAATGTATTTTATATCACAACCTAGTACACAGTCACTGAAATCTATAAACTGGAATGACTTTGAAAAATAATACTAGAGATAACATGAATTCTTGATCCATTCCATTCTGTTATTTTATTCTGTATTCTTCTACTCTATCTTCTCCTATTCTAATCTTATTAAATATAATGCTGGATATAATTCCAAAATTGATTTTATGACTCACTAATAAAAATATACTGATGTAGAAGACATTCAGAGTATCAAGTGATAGAATTAGAACTTTGAAGTGAATAAATTACTAATAATGAGATGCACCTAAATATAGCATGGACCCCTCAAGATAGTTTTTATGGATATTTTTATGATAAGACCTAATTTATATGCTATGTCTGTGGGATAATGCCCTCCAGGTTCAGAGACTCCAAGAGCCTACATTTAATACTGAGCAAAAAGGTAAAATCCAGAATATAAAGGAAGAGTTTTGGTTAAAAACAAACAAAGCTGAGTGTGGTGGGGCATGCTTGTAAGCCCAGCATTTGGGAGGCTGAGACCGGAGGATCCGGGTTCGCGGCCGGCCTCAGCTACCTAGTGAGGCACTCCACAACTTAGTGAGACCCTGTTTCAAAATAAAGAATAAAAATAGGGCTGGGGGTGTAGCTCGGAGGTAGAATGCTCGAGTTCAATCCCCAGTACCACACACAAAAAAAGAAACACCAAATCTAAAAGGAAAGGAAAGGAGGCTGGGTAGTAGAATCTAAAAATTTGTCTTTCCTTACTTAATTTCTGTTTAGTTAAAAAGAAAACATTCTCTGCTACATTTTTGTTCACTATTTCATTATCTATCTTCCTCTTCTCCTTTCCTTAGGGGAAAAAAATTTGTTGTTGTTGACAGTAGCAGGTTTTAAATCTTTCATCCTATGTTGCTAGGATGTTCCTTTTTCAAATTTTATCATCATTTTAAATTTTCATCACAGCTTAGGTGTCGGGGGCCTAGACTGGCCAGCTGGACCTCGCCTCTAGATGGCGCCTGGCAGAGTGCCAGAAGCAGCTGCAGGTGAATAACATCCTGGGGCTGTGCCACGCCAGAGTGCATGCACCAGCACACCCGACTCGTGGCCAACCCAGGTGAGAGCTGTATGAGACACCTCGTGGCTTAGGCCCTGCGCAGCTTTAAAAGCCTCCACCTCTTGCCTAGAGAGAGAGCTGCTGGGGAAAGGCTGGTTGGGAAGTTGCTGGGCTGGGTTGCTGGGAGAAGTTCTGGGAGGAAGTGGTTGGGAAGAAGAAGAGGTTGGGAAGAGGTTGGCTGGGTTGCTGGGGAAGTCCTGGGAAGAAAGATTGTGGGTTGCTAGTGGAAGACGGATTGCTAGAGAGAGGGGTTATTGGAAGTCTTTGGAAAGACGACCTCTATACTGTGTTTGTTATTGCTTGAGCAGTGCCCTTGATCCCAGAAAGAGAGAGATATAATAAAAGAGGTTCGAACCAGCAACATTCAGGCAGCGTCTTTTATTGGGGCCTCATGGCTGAGGGTTTAGCCTGGGGCACCCGATACTTAGGTAGTTGCCTTTTGGATATCTCAGTGAGTGTGCTCTGGACTTAGTACAGTGTCAGGTATGAGTCGGCACTAACAACAGCCTCTTGCAAAAATGAACAAATGCATGTGTGCATGAATGATTCCATTCACTTCCTTAGAAAGGAGTGTCTTTGAGTCACCTGTATGGATCTTGATGGGAAAGTAGGATATTTAGCAACCAGAAAGAATAGCAATGGTTGTTGAAATATTGACCAACAGATTATACCTAGGCATTCTGGACATTTTTAGATATAAGGATTCCTTTAAGAATCTCATGAAATTTAAGGGTTCTATCCTCAGAAGTATAAGCATGCATATTTATACAAAACTATGCACCCAATTTTAGGGGTGAATTGACTACTTTCTGGCCTAAGGTTATACTTAGCAATTGAATGTGACTCAAATGGAGTATTTTTGTATTTGCTTAAACAAGTAAGATTTGGAGACAGTGGAAAGAAGTTAATATTAATGCACCTTTACCAGGTACAGTGCTCAGTATTTTATTTACATTAGGTATTATTAATCATGTGAGGTAAGTACTGCTATTAAAAATACATGTATATGCCGGGCGTGGTGGCGCACGCTTGTAATCCCAGCATTCGGGAGGCTGAGACCGGAGGATCCGGGTTCACAGCCAGCCTCAGCTACCTAGTGAGGCACTCCACAACTTAGTGAGACCCGGTTTCAAAATAAAGAATAAAAAATAGGGCTGGGGGTATAGCTCGGAGGTAGAATGCCCCTGAGTTCAATCCCCAGTACCGCAAAAAAAAATTTAAAAAAAGAACATGTATATATGTGTGTGTTCTGTATCACATGAATAAAAGTATGCTGTATATTCATATACATGAAAATTATATACATATAGATACATGCAAAGAATGTCACATTGATGCCACCCTCTCCTCTTTGCTGAACTTCCCCTCCTTTGAGCCTTCAGTCAATGACTTCTATCCTCAATTCCCTCTCAGGCTCAGATTTTAAAATACAAAAATATTGTTTAGCACTCAATTTTGCAGAAACCCACTCTCACTTGGCGACTTCTCTGCAACAAAGTCTGGCTCATTTCCTGGGAAGGGAGCATGGCCTTCTGTTTCTTCCTGATGAGTCTGGGTAGTGAGGAAGAAGACGCAAGTCAATTTTTAATAAGATATTTTGCTATGTTATATCTTTCAGTAAAGTGTCCTCAGTACTGTAAGGGCATAGAAGTAAATAAGACCCAGTTCTTGCCCCCAAGAAATTCACCAGGTAGTTGGAATTCTAAGTTAGTTCAGAGGTGGTGTGCTTAGGATCCAGTGGTAACTCAACTGCATATGGTGGTTAATAACTATATCTTCCAGGATAGACTGCATTCATTGGGTCCGTGGAGTGTGCTAATGGGTGCTACTGGTACTGGGGAATGGGATCTGGTATGCAGAGCTTCATGTCACTGTCAAAGACTAGTTAAAGCAGGGGTACAGAGGAATGCACCCAGGCACATCTTGGAGAGTGAGAAAGGCAGTATGCTGAGAAATGCCATTGTTGATCAAGTGCAAAAGGAAGAGGACCAATAGTGAGACATTGAAAAGGAGCAACCAGGATGGAGGAAGGAGGAGAACTGAAAGGGAGTGCTGTCAAAAGTCGAGGGAGGGGAATTTCAAGAAGCAGGGTGTGGCCAGCAGTCTCATGTCACAAGGGAGAGAGAAAAATTAAGCATGGACCTGGCTTTTAAGAGGTCAGTTTGATGTTAGCAACACCGATTTCTGTGAAGTGGTGAATTACAAACCATTGCCATGGGTTGTGGTATAAATAGGGGATAAGTTGACAAGTGAAATATATACCAGTGGTTCCTCTATGCTGTGCCATGGATCCAGCTACATCAGTGTCACCTGTCACCCATGGGGCTTTAGAAAATGTAGATCCAGTGGGTGTGGTGGCAAACACCTATAGTCCTAGTACTTGGGAGACTGAGACAGGAGGATCACAGGTTCCAGGCCAATCTCTGCAACTTAGTGAGGCCATCAACAACCTAGTGAGACCCTATTTCAAGACAAAATAAAATAAGGCTGGGGGTGTATCTCAGAGGTAGAATGTCCCTTGATTCAATCCCTAGTACCAAGAAAGAAAGAGCAGGAGATGGAGGAAGGAAGGAAGGCAGGAAGGCAGGAAGGAAGGAAGGAAGGAAAGAATGGGAGAGGAGAGATCCTTGGCTCTGACCCACATTTTCTGATCTACAGCAGCTCCCAAGAATCTATATTTCTAACATGCCAGATGTAGGAACTGGGAGGGTAAAAACTACGTGAGAGTAGAGATTGTGTCTGTCTCAATTGGCACAGCATGCTCAGGAGCCGAAATAGTTTCTACCCATAATATTTCCCCTGTAATTGTGTAGGATAGCAGTTCCCTGAACTGAGTTTTACGAAACAGTAGTAATAGTAATAGCATTAATTATGTAAATGAGTAAGGATGCCTCAGGTGTAGTCTCTTAGAAGTTGGGAGGATAACATGATAAATAAGCTGGCAATAGTATTCCTTCGGGTTAATTGTGTAGGCACTGGTATGGATGACAAAGGCCTCTAATTGATCTGGGGCTGCTACAGGCAAATCAGAAATTATTTGAATTATTCATTTTAACAGAAAGGACTATTTCTATGAAAGGGATATCATGTAATAGAAAGGCCACATAGCATCTACATCCAGTTATTCTGGACCCTTGAGAGCCTGGGTAGTGAATTCTAGGGGACAGATGTAAATTCATTTTCGACCACATCTTATCTAAAGACTGAATAACTAACAAACTTCCAACTATATATGTTAACATTTTTCCAAGGAATATGTATTAGTCAGCTTTCCATTACTGTAGCAAATGCCTGAAACAACTTACAATGAGAAAACTTTAGTATTGGCTCACAGTTTCCAAGGTTTTAATCAGTCGATGGTCTTTGACCCCACTGCTGTGGGCCCCTGGGAAGGTGGCACATCATGGCAAAACTGCTCGCCTTGTGGCTAAGATGTGAGAAAAGAGGAGAGTGGGGTCACAAAACCCCCTGTATAGGGCAAGTCCTCAGTGGCCTAAAACCCTCCCACTAAGCCTACCTGCTAGTTTCTACCACCTTCTAATGGCATCTAGGAAGAGACTAAGCCTTAACACATGAGCCCTTGGGCATCAGGTAAGCTCCAAACCATAACAAAACACATGTGCTACTGTGATTGATAAAGCACAACTTTATCAAAAAGTGTTAGTGAATGTCTGAGGCCATAGATCAAACTTTGTTAAAAAGTGTTAGTGAACATCTCCAGAGATCATAAAGTAGGTAGAATCACATGAAATTGCCATTTCTGTGAGTCATAAATGGACCAATCTGGGCAATTTCATACAGTTTAATTTACTATTTTCTCAGTCAAGCAAATGATACAAACATTATGATCTTAATCTTGTGGGAGTCCACAGAGATTTTAGAACTATAAAGAAGTCATATGGTAGCCAGTCTCCAAAATGGCCATCAAGATCCGCATTTCCTGACGTTCATAGCTTTGTGTGAAGTTCTCTCACTGAGCATGGCCTGGACTTAATGGCATGTTTCTAATGAATAGAGCACTGCAAAGGTGATGTATATCACTCTTAATATTAGGTTATAAAAAGACTGCAGCTTCCATCTTGGGTGTACTCTCTGTCTTCCCTTACATTCCATGTTTTGAAAGAAGCCAGATGCCACATCATGAAGACATTCAGGCAGACTATGAAGAGACCTGAAGAGAGGAAGGTGTCACTCTGTAGGCCCACAGCCAGTGAGGGACTGAGGCTGGCCACCAGTGGAAGAGGATTCCAGCTCCAGTTGCCCCTGCAATGACCACAGCCCTCACTGACATATGGCTTGCTGTGTTTGTGTGTGGGGGAAGTGGGGGTACTGGGGATTGAACCAAGGAACATTCTACCACCAAGCTATACCCCCAGCCCTTTTTTGTTTTGTTTTAAAACAGGGTCTCACTAGGTTGCTGAGAACCTCACTAAGTTGCTGAGGCTGTCCTTGAACCTGTGGCCCTCTTGTCTCAGCCTCCTAAGTATTAGGATTACAGGTGTGCACCACTAAGTCTGGCTCTATTTTGTGACTTTGTGAGTCAGAATCTCTCAGCTAAATGGCTCCTTGTTCCTGATTTTGAAACTGTATGAGAGTATAGATGTTTGTTGTTATAAGCTGCTAAATTTGAGGTGGTTTATTTCTCAGCAATAAGTAACTATTATAGTTCCCTATTTTTGAAATCTTGGGAACCACTGGTTGAGCAGGTTTTTTTTTTTAACTCAAATACACTTTCACATATATCCTTTAACTGTTTCATCACTGAGGAGATGGGGCAAAATGCATTGATGGAGAAAATATAATATTTAGAGACAGAGTGTGTAAATGTGCATTCTAACTGCCCCTTACTAGCAGCATAAACTTGAAAACTGCTTAGTTTCCCTGAGTTTCTTTTTCCTTTTAGACAAAATGCAGATTACTGTAATACCTTTCCTATTTTCATGTTCATTATAAGGAGTAGATTATGAATACAGTTAATGGACCTTAAAGTGCTCCCAAAATGTTAGTTTTCATTGATGGTAGAATTAATCCATTTCCTACAAGGATAACTTGACCAAGGTTACATAACTCTTTGCAGACTAGGAACATAAGCCGAAGTCTTCTAGCACAAAGACCAGGACTTATATAGCCTTGAGCAAATCACCTTTACTGTTACTGTATGAGTCTCAGTTTCCCTGAGTAAAATGAATAGATTAGACCAGGTAACACAGGTCGCTTTTAGCTCTATGTAGGTGATACATATAAGGGTTCTTGTCTGTGTGACTGAGTGAGGTGTATGTTTGACATCCCTGGGGTGTCAGAGTGCCCTGAGCCTGTGTGCTGATGCTGGGGACACTTTGTGATGTGTCCTGTGTAGGTGGCAGCCTTGGTGCCATGCAGGGGCTGTCAAAGCCACTGCCTAAGAAGGTAGGGGCTCACTCCTCTGCTCTGGCTGCCAGTCCCCACACAAGCTCCTGCAATAGCATCCTATCATTTGTCTCTTCAAATCACATGCACTTTGGATTTGTGCTAGTGCCAAGGGAATCTGTAATGAATTCAGTTCTCATTCATGCAGGAAAGAAAGTAAAGCTTGGAGGGAAGAAAATTCTTCTGAAAGCATTGCCTTAAAGTTTCTGTAGAAGATGACAAATATCACATTTTTGAATAGGATTGAGAAAGTTATGATTCCAACATTCATTTGTAATTTCATAAGCCTTATAGTAGCATTGTTCACTAGCATTTGTACAGATTTCTGTGGTTTATAAAATGTAGTCACATACAGCTTCTCGTTTGAAGCAAACCTGTTTTTCAGCTGAGAAACTGGACCTCAGGGAAGTCAGATCATGAAAGGCAGAATCAACTCTTTAATCCTGGTCATCATCTTCATAATCATGTTCTCTTTTTCCTGGATGAGAGGGCCTCCTGTTGGAGTAGGTTTTCCTTTCTGTGAGAGTGATGATATTGTTATTGTTGCTCATCTTGCCCCCCAAGAAGACTGAATCCCTCAAAAACAGAAAAAAAGATGTGATTGTGGTCATGCATCATGAGAGATTTATACTTAGAGATGTCTGGGCAATGGAGCACTTTGCAGCAGAGTGTGACAGGCAGGTTTGAGTCCCATCCACCTACCACTAAACATCTCCATAAATGGGGTGGCATTCATGGGTTTCCATCCTGCCAATATG